>OENM01000707.1:23257-49178 GCA_900239745.1 Rotaria magnacalcarata
GACCAATACGACGTTGACTCACTCCCACCTTGTTTTCCACCCGTTGGACCAGCTTTTTTAGTTGTTGATTAGAATTTTGTTTTTGGACGACCACTCTTTGCCAAATAACTTGTTGAATTATGTTGTCGGTAATTTGTAATGATATTATAAACTGTTCTGACCGGGATTTTTTGTTTTTTGAAATGGTTTACAGTATGTTTTAAAACTTCTTTACTTTCATTTTTACAGAAGGTTACAACCTGTTTTACAAGCTGTTCTGATTCAGCTTTTTTCTGACCATTTTATCTAAACCTATAGAAAGTAATATGTGATTAGAGACAGCTTAACCTGCGCTTTCAATTAAAAAAATATTAGGATCATAGCATGCACCGTTGCTCTGCAGTAAAGCTTGACATTTGTGCCAAGACTTTTGCATCAGTCGTTATTCTTTTCTTCAGCTGTTCTATTTCTATGACGATAACTCCATTGATTTTCTTGTATTACTGCCTGTTCAGTTTCTTTAGAATTTTTGAACCCTATTTCATTCTTCTGCGCAACACGATGGATAAGGAGTGCTGAAGTATATAGGGTCGAAATCTGCGTCCATCCGATAGCTCTCTCCCTCCAGATCGTGACGGACATATTAATGAGATAAATAATTAATTAGGTTATGACCATGTAATGAACATTGAATTGATTTAAAAATTACTTATTAATCAATTAATTCATCGCTATCTAATTTATAAACTGTCTGTCACACAGTCTCTAGAAAGCAGTTTCACATGCCAATCTTGTTGCGATTGCATTAAAAGTTTTGTACCCTTTTGTTGTTCTTATTAGTGCCAGTTACCTTTGTATCCATCGCATTATCTGAAATGCGAGATGGTACATCAGCAACTTTCAATGCCTCAGTCATTTCGAAACCAAATGATTAATATTAATTTTAGTCAATGGAACATTCAACTTATTTTAATTAAAAAATAAATGTGGAAACTTCGGATTTCATCCGAGAGTTATGTGTACTGCAAAAAGTGCATGGGATATGTGAGTCATTCTAGAATGTCTGAACACCAAAATTATCATGAGAAACTAGGCAATTTGGTTTCTGAATTCAGTTTTTGTGCATTTTGAGGCCTTTTTCAGGCGATGTTTCGTTAGAAAGCTACGATTTTGTTCAAAACTAGTATCAGATTCGGAATCAGCGTTAAAAACTGAGTCGATTTATATATGTTGTGGAAAATTCTGAGAGAAATTTTTGTTTTGAAAGATCCCTGTACTCCCCCTCAGGGATGGTATAGTCAAAAATGACAATTTTTTCGATAACTCAGCCATTTCTTGATGGATCCTTCTCATCTTCGAACTCGACTGAGACATAGATGAGATAATGCTGTCTACAAAATTTCATGACAATCTGATCAGCCTTTCCGGAGTTATCGTGTAAACGGACGGACGGACGGACACACTGACCGATTCTATAGTGTACTCATTTTTTTTTGAGTACACAAAAAGACGCCAAACATTTATACAGAAATAGGAGCACGAGAGAACAAGGGACGAAGTCTAAAATAATAACTGTAGAATATCGAATAATTCTATTAAAATATAAAAAGGAAGTCAAGAAACGATGGAATAAAGGTACATTATACGTAGCACAACCGTTTATACTTATATTTACTTCCCATTTATCTTTCACTCTGTAGAATTTTTCATCGAAGAACAACTCAAGAATACTGATGCAAATGTATTCACTTAATGAGCAAACCTAATAGATACTGAAATATCAACTTTGCCTTGTTGCTAATTTGCAAATAATACTGATCATCTGGTTTATATCCATCTAGGTTTGATAGGTTCTTATACTCTTGATGAAATTGTCGTTAATTTGATCAACTGCAGGCATTTTTGTACAAAAAATAAGATTCACTTTTTTTTATACAGAAGTCATTCCATCCCAAATGAAAGAAATTTAAACAGTTGTTATTGTGAAATACGATCTTCTGTTTTTGCTCTGTTCTATAAATGTGCAATAACAATAATAACGAATTGCGTTGTTTGATAGTTTATGTGATGACAAAGAAAAATTCTGCAATCGTAATGGACGATTTAAATGAATACAGCCAAGAAGCTCAAGAAGACATATTGCCTCTAAGAACATTTAATTCTCGGCGTCAGACTCGACAATTACGTTTTTCAGACGAAACTCAACAGGAACAACAGGAGTCCCCATCATCTTTTAAACCTCCTTCGCGAGCTACTCGTTTTCTATCAATTTACGATGCGGCTATTCAATTTCCGACTATAAATCTTCGTAAATTACGAAAATTACATAGTCAGGCGAAAGCTGAAGACAATATATCAATCACAGAAGAAATAACTGATGAACTACTTGATACAATACCATTCAAGTATGATCCATATTGAATCGAGACCAAAACAAAAGTTATCATTTTATTGTAAGATTAGAATTGAAATAATTCCTGAACGACAAGATGACTTCACTGACGATAAAAATCAATTGGAAAAGAAACGAGAACGACATAATAAAGAAACTATGGGCGTGCCAAAAGTCATACCTAGCGGTCTGACTGATGAACGTCGTTTAGAAATAATTGAAGAAATTCTGAAAGATTTAAGTCAAAAAGATACATTCGATGAAATTCGTCGAATGCATGCCGTTCCATTTGAATTACCAAAGTAAGTGAGTTTCATTGACTTAAAATTCTTTGTTTTCTTCTTCTTCTTCTTCTTTTTTTTTACTTTCCAGAAATAATCAAATGCAAAAAAACGTAGCTGAAACTATCCGAGATTTAACTGGAAGTGATATAGTTATGCTTAATGATCATATTTATATGAAAAATTTACGTGGACTTATTCAAGAAAACTATCAAGTATTATATTCATAGTTCTCTAATTGTGTAAAAAAAAATTATTGTTTATTTAGAAAGAACTTGAAAAAAGCTATAAACGACTTGAATTACAAGAAAAACGTCGGCAATGATTGGAAAACGTGCTCAATTCAAATTAAATAGATAAATCGATTGTTCATAGTAACACTTAGTTTTTACTTCCTATTTGGTATTAGGATATGAATATTTATCTGGAAATCACTATAAAAGATTCTTGCATTATTCATTCAACTGTAGGATTTTAATCTCGACTAAAAATATTCTATAAAAATGCATGTACTACAAATATAAATTAATGGTTTTTTCTTTCCTTCTCACTTAATATTCACTACAAGCACGTTTATATGATAGACAACTATAATATATATATATATAATTATATTCTATTTCTTGAGAAAAACAATTTATTACTGAGTTGTCTTATGGTAACATATCATCAATGGTCAATTGTAAGAGACTGTGAAGTCGAAGAATGGCAGAAGATAAAAAAACAAAAGATAAATTAAAAGACAATAAAACAACCTGATTTATATGAATACGTTGGTTGACACAGATAAGATTAGATAATGGATCAGTCCGTTTCTGTCATCAATCAAACATTTATCTGATCCATAATTTTCTAATCTATCGGTCTATAATATAAAGTTACTTTTTTAAGGATATCAAAAATAGCTTGATGAAGATTCTATTTTATAATCATGAATCATTATTTGCTGAGAAAGACATTGAAATGTAATGTTTTTCGTCCTTTTCCTTTGTTGATTTATTTATTATTATTAGAGAAAAAACTAAATTCGATATTACATAATATGTCGAATTCAAGGTATTTAACGTATTTTTTGTTGATGTCAACATATGATTATGAATATATACGAAGAATATCTTCAAGGTAGCAATACGAAAATGAAATTTGATCTCTATGTCTGATTGATTTGCGTAGGAACATGAAGCAGTATAAAATCTTATTTTTTTCTTAAAATCAAAACATTTCTTTCAAGTAAAAACAAAACAAAATGATGCATTCTATAACTTCGTTCGTAGTTATAATTTTTACATTAACAAAAAGTGCATTAGCAGGTAGAATATAAAAATAGACTTTTGTTTTTAAATAGTTTAATTCTTTGGTTATTTCTATAGTTCAATGTAATACAAATCCTTGTATATTGGGTGCTGGTTTTTCTCCACCTACCTATCAATGCCTTCAAGTGCCAGACAATTTCAACGATGTTATCTGTACATGTCCTGATGGTCAATCAGAAATCAATACGCCTTGCCGTATGAATTTTTCAATATCATTTCATAGTTATTTTAGTTGCAACTACTCATTTTAGGCGTTTGTAATACGGTCAATTGTGGTCCAAATGGTGTCTGTATTGAAAAATCTTTCTATGAAAATTTATTTTATGCTTGTGGATGTACAAATGGTTCCGGTATATATATTCATCCAGGACCATGTCCAGGTAAGGGGCAAGAAAACATAGATGACATTGTCATGAATTTCTATCAGAAATAAAATCGTGAAGCGCATTAACTAAGCTTAATATATAAATATAGACGCTAATCCGACAACACCAGCGCCCGGCATTTGTTTTAATGGTGGTAAGTAAAAGAGCAAGTTTTTGTCTAACATGAATATATCACTATTTGGTATCATCAGGGGTTTACAATACAGCAGCAGGCATATGCATTTGTCAAGCTGGTTTTAGTGGTTCTTACTGCGAAATATCGCCTGGTAAGATTTCGATTACTATCATTATTTATCTTGGAAGGATCATTTTTCTAGGCCAAACAAATTGTCAAAATGTAGTATGTGCTAATGGTGGTGTTTGTAATTCAGTAGTAACCAATGAAAATGGAGTCGATCAACAGTGTTCATGTTTAGATGGTAGAAAAAAATTTGACACACCGACATAAGAAGAACGAGATATATAGAAAATTTGTTTTTTTTTTCTTCTTTTATAGGCTTTTCTGGTCCAAATTGTGAATTAGTTGGTAAATGAAACCCAATAATTCTTGTTTATTTTAGAATATATTCAAAATGAGTTTTACTGATTTAAGGTGTTTCCGGTCGATGTACACCTGATTTGTGTCAAAATGGAGGTATTTGTGAAGAAAAAAACAATGGTGTAGCATCTTATGCTTTTTGTCGGTGCCCAGCTGGCATTACAGGTCAATGTTGTCAAACACGTAAGTCAAAACAAAAGTTAGGAATAAAAATTTAGATAAAAACATATATTGTTTAATTTTAGCATATTTTTCGTGTCCTGCCCCAGGCATTTTTGGTGATTCGACAAATTGTAAATATGGTCGATACTTTCAATGTGCTGGTTTAAATCTATCAACACTTTCATGTCCCAGAGGACTTCGATATAATTTTATGAAGATGCGATGTGACTCAGATGTTTCCTGTCCAATATAAATCAAAAAAAAAAGAAACAGATAAAATAACATTTGTCATGAGACAAACAAAATGTCTTTGTTTTATTTGTAGTTGCTTGTATTTTGTTTTTGCTCTCTCAATAATAAGAATTGATTGGACATATTTTGACACAATTATGCATAATTATGAAATATTGAAGAAGAGACCATTATTTGTTATTCGAAAGAAATTCTTACGGTTCTCGTTTTATTTTTTATGGAAATATGCATGATTGAATTAGAGATAAGTGCTATTTATTTTCCACGGATCTTTTCTCGCTCCTGTCTTTCTCGTGAATGGAATAAATTGAGACGAGAAGAGAAGAGAGAAAGAACAGGAATCCAATTCATTTAATATAGAAATATGACCTAAGCGCAAGAGATGATATCATGGTATCTGCTTGTTGTTCTAGTTCTTTTTGCTTTTCCGGCTCCATTTCTGTTTTCTTCTGTTGATGGTATATAGTTCGAGTAATTGTTGTTCTTCCTCTCCACTTTGTGCATTGAAGGAGAAAAGACCGGTGTCGAGTTGTTGTTACTTCTACTGCTGCTGCTGCTGCTGCTGCTATGGTTTGTCTTCGTATAGGCATATTAATAAGGCGCAGGAGGAGAAAAGAGGTTACTCTTTAGGCATCGCTGCTGGTCGCAAATGGCTGCATGATTCCACCAAATGATGCCTAGGCATTATTACCAATAAGGAGGGGGAGGTCTTGTCTTTTTCTCTCTATCGCTTCGTATATCTTTCTTTTATTCTAAGAGTGGTTCTTTTCACAACGCTTTCATGTTGCAGACAGCTGCCAACAAGATTTAAGCTACTACAGAAATTGTATAATATTCAGCTAATGCTCATAGGTTTGTCATATTTGCTATTTTTATTTGATAATTGAAAAGAAAAATACGAAGACAAATAGACAAAAAACTTTTCATAACTATATAAAGAAAAAAATTTTCCTTATTTTTTTCCTTTGATTTGGATTTCGGACCAAATTAGAATAATATTAATTGACTTATGCGCTGATTTGTTTTTTTTGCAGTAAACAATGTATAAACAAAACTATTTGATAACAATTATTTTGTATATATGATATCGAACACAACATTCTTCTATGTTTTTATTCTTTCCTTATTTAGTAAACAGAACTTTAATATTCATCAATGGACGAAAATAACAATAATACGTCGACTACTAGTAGAAGTTTAGCAGATTCATGTTCAGGTGAACGTTATTGGTTTGCATTTCTTTTATCAAGTCTTGCAACATATTTTATTGGTGTGATTGCTATTCTTCTATGGCGTTGTGGTGCTTTAATTTACAAACGTGGACCCACAATGAGACATCGGTCTCGACGATTACTATCGATAGCTGAAAAACAAGAACTATCTTACGGATTTGATCCAATGAATGAACGCAATTGGGCAACAGTAGTCAAAGAATATGCAGCGAAATTGATTTCGGGCCAACAATTGCCTGGTAAAATACTCGTATGTATTACAAAAGTAAACAAAATAATTGATTTAACAGATATATATTATATTATAGGTTATCGCTGTTGTTGTCTTGAGTTTAGCATCGTTGGTTATTTATTTCTATGATGTTAATACACAGTAAGAAAACATAAAAGAATAAATTAAAAGTAGAAAACTTTTCATTACTTTCTTTTCTTTCTAAAGGCCCATCGAGTCATGTCAATTATGGACACAAAGTCTAACGCAACAACTCGATTTAATCTTCAATATCTTTTTTCTTTTCTATTTTTTTCTTCGAGTATGATTTAATGATTAGCTCAACGACAGGAGTCTTTCTTTTGTTTTCATAATCTAATTAGTTTGTTGCTGCGCAAGATAAACTTCGATTTTGGTGTTTGGACATTCATTCATGGGTTGATTATTTTACTATTCCACCATCATTTACTGCTATTGTCTTAGGAAGAAATTGGATTGGTATGCGAGCTGAAATTCTATTAAATATTAATTCACTTTTTTTTATTATTATTAGGAATGCGATTCTTTCGTATTGCACGTATCATGAATATTCCTGACATATTACAATTTTTGCATATACTTCGTAGTAGTAATTCAATTCGATTAACGCGTATGTTATGTCTTCTGTTTACTGTATGGCTATCGGCGGCTGGTTTTGTTCACCTGGTACGTTTTTTTTTTTTTTGTTTCGACAAGAAAGCAAAACAGATGAATTCTATATATAAACGTTTGCTTCTAGGTTGAGAATTCCGGCGACTTCTTCAACAATTATTCAAATTCACAATCAATAACTTATTTTCAATGTGTCTATTTTCTTATTGTCACAATGAGGTAAGAATATTGACATGTGTATGGTTGGATTCGATCCGAAGTTTGTTCTGGTTTCTGGTTTTTGTTTTCTTTTTTATGAAAATTATATTTGGATTAGACATTCATTACCATTTGCATCAGTAGAATACGTGGACAAAAGGAAAAGTTGTTCTGTTCTCATCGCATGTCATATGCTTGATCTTTCACTTCTTTCATTCTGCGTCTAATTTGGTTAATATATTCAATTTTCTGCGTCACATAAAAGTCAAAATATTTCTCGTTAAGGCTAGAGAAAAAGAAATGCATCAATACAATAAATAGACCCTAGAAGATGAATCATTGTGCCTAAATTGATTTTTCCAACGAAAGCTCTTTATAAAACTGATTAATTTCATTGAGAATTTCTATACTGTCAAGTGAATGAAGATAATACTCCAGCTAATTTCATCAATTTCGAACAAAAAAAAAATGATAAAAGATCTTATGTTTTATTCTAAATCAAGTGCCTCTTGTCTGAGAATAAAATAATCTTTTACGATTGGATAGTGAAGTAAGTGAGTCGCCATTCATTATTTGCAAAAGCCCTATTTTAGATATACTTTTATTTTCATACCATCTCATGAATCCAAGTTTGTATGACTTCGGCAAGACTTAGAAAAATTATATCTTGCTTGACTAAAGCCATTCCAAAAATCAATTAGTATTTCTTATTCATTCTAAAGCTAAAAACTAAAAGAAGACCTAGATTTTTTTCACTGCCTCTTTTTTTATAATTGTATTTATTTATGTTTTTCGTTGTTCTTTTCAGCACTGTTGGCTACGGCGATTACCATTTGAGAACAGTTCGTAGTAGTTAGTACAATTGATGTCTGAGTGTGCTTGAATGTGATTGTATATGTTACGGGGAAATTTAAAATTTGGAACAATTTAAAATTTCTATATTCTCATGAACAAACGATAAGCATACGATTATTTCTAGGAAAACGTCACGTTAATCAATACTATAATATCATCATTAACATTCATAGAAAAGAAAAAGAGAGAAGAATCGATCAGCATTGTTTTATATTATTTTGGCTTTTCTTGGATATATTCGTGTATAGCTAATATATTCCAAAGAAAGCAGAGGAATTAGTTTGCACTATTAGTTGCGCGACTTACTAGTGCGTTTAGTTTCATCGTTATTCTTATTTGTAATATTTCTAATTGCTGATCAAATGATTAGAAATCATTTTTTAAGATTTCTCAAAAACAATTGCATCGAAAAGCCTGGTAAAATAGAGCATGAAACAAAAATAAATGCTATCCTAAAATAGAAAGATATACATAAAAATACTTATTAACTACTTTGAATAGTTAATCATTTATTCTTTTGAGACTTGTTTTTTTGCACTTATGTAAACTTGGCGGCTTGATGCTGACGCTAATTTTAGATACTCATAGCATATGTTTATTGATACCAGTATCAAAAAAGAAAAGTCTAAAAGTATTGTAGAATATGATGATTTTGAGAGTAAGTGTTCTTGTAAGCTGCACCGAGACAATACGGATAGTTATGCAACAGATTGACACGCAATGTCCTACTCGACATATCATAAGAGGTCTATGCGAACAAATCATAAGTCAATTGAAAATTTAATAGTTTTCATATTTATATCGAATACTTGAAAATAGAAATAATTCTATGTTTATGAATAGAATTTTAAATTGTTCCAAAATTTTGAATTATTCTCGGTAACAAATACAAATTTCTGATTTCCTTTTAGGTATATTCTGCAATCGATGTATAATTATGTATTTGTTTTCTGTAGACGATCGGTCAATGTTTTATAATATTCTTCATAACGGGTGGTCTCGCGCTTTTCGCACGTGCTATACCAGAATTAGCAGAAATGTTATCAAATAAAAAGAAATATGCTGGAAATTATAGATTAGAAAATGGCAAAAAGTAGGATAAAATATCGAAAATAATTCTTATTGATATTTAAAAGCAACTCACAATTTCAGATTTGTTCTTGTATGTGGTCATATTACATTTACATCAATGGAAAATTTTCTTAAAGATTTTTTACATGAAGATCGAGTTAGTTCAGATAGTTTCTACGATGCTGATGTACTTATTGTTGATAAGTAATGAGCGATAGACAAAAGAAAATATTTCATTTTTAGCGATTTATTCCTTTATAATATATATATATATAGAAAGCATACAGTTGATTTTGAATTTCAAGCATTACTGAAACGCCATTTTACGCGTGTAAAATATTTCGATGCTACTGTTATGGATCCGGTTGATCTAGAACGGGTTAAAGTAATCGTTTGATTTAATTAGAATTTTCAAAAAGAATAAACAAGATTTTGTTTTTTGAAAATAAAAACAAATTAGTTGAAACGATCTGCAGCTGTTTTAATCCTAGCAAATAAAGATGCAACTGATCCTGATGGTGAAGATGCAAGCAATATAATGCGTGTAATTAGTATAAAAAATTATCATTCAGATGCAAAAATAATTGTACAACTTTTACAATATCATAATAAAGTATTGATAAAAAACAAATCAATTAAAGTTTTTTTTGCTTTTACCTATCTAACTTATGTTATAGATGCATTTAATGAATATTCCAGCATGGAATAATAACACCGATGAAGCTGTTTGTATTGCTGGTAAGAGGATGAGATGTTTCCTTTGTTGTTTTATTTTTTTATTTTATTTTTCAGAATTAAAATTAGGTTTAATTGCTGAAAGTTGTCTTAATCCCGGTTTTTCAACAATGATTGCAAATATTTTTGCAATGCGTTCAGATACAGAAGTAAGTAAATTCTATTATGAATCGTCATAGAGACCTAGATGGAAGATAAATATTCGGAAAGAAATAAGACAAATAAAATAAAAACAAATTTTAGGTAGCTGGGAAATTAACAGAAAAGGTAACAGCTGTTTGTTTGTTTGTTTCGAATTTGTTGTGTTGCTATCGCATGATAATGAATTTCTTTCCGGTGAAATCACTAACTAAGCGTTTATGCTTATCTGAATTTTAGGACTCACCTGATCGATCTATGTGGCTAAAGGAATATCTCCGAGGGGCTTCACTTGAAATGTATACGGAGACATTATCAAATTATTTTGTACACGATCTAAAAAACTTCAGTGATGCTGCTAGGTTAGAAATGAAGAAGAAGAAGAAGAAGAAGATTTTATTTTTATTGACATTTTTTTAGATTTTGTCTGGTTGAACTTAATATACTTCTATTTGCGATTGAAGTTTGTGAAGAAAATGGACAAAGAAGATTAGCTATTAATCCCGATCGAACATCACAATATTATCGTATTGCTAAACGAACGCGAGGCTTCTTTTTAGCGGGCAGTTCCGAAGAGGCATCGAGGTAATTTTCTACAGATTAGATTTATATTTTAGAAGAGTTCAAATTTGTTTAGGAAAATTTTCTCTCTATCATCATAACTCGAACACTGATACTTTTTGTTTATTAGAATTTGCGGTCAGAACTCTACTTATTTTATCAAGGATCATAAAGCAGGCAATTGCCTACCAACATGAATGTCGTCCCACATCTGAGAACACTTATAGAAGAAGACACATTAATCATGCGAGACATAGAATACTAGTATTCTTTTATTCATCTTATTTCACATGAAGAGAACTACTTTTGTTGCCATCTGTATGATTGATGTGTTTCGATGAATATATGTCGTCACGATCTAGAAAACATTTTGTTGGATTAAGAATGATGTTTTCCTCTCCCCCCCAGTCCTTGCCTCTGAGTACATTTAGTTGAATTCTATATGTAAATTTCAATAGCTAAAAAACCTTGATTTTTTCTATTTTCGAATCAGTGTTATCTACGGAAACAAAAGTTAGAAATAATTATTTTTAAATTTACTCTATTGATTGATTGATATTATCTCTGAAAGAAATATTTATATATATGAATAAGAAATAACCAAGAAACTCAATTGTTTTCTCTTTAGAGCTCGTTATTATTGTCGTCATTGTCATTGTGAACAAAAGCCTGAATCAATTCGTAAATGTAGTCATTATCGTATGGAAGGTAAATTATAATAAAATATTTCTATAATTAGTTATTCAATATATATATGTTTTAAAGATTTATCTGGTGGTGGTGTTGGTGGTGGTGGTGGTACCAAACCACGTAAGTCATCGAAAAATTTCTGTCACTTGTTTATTTTCTTTATGAATTTTTTTCAAGGACGTGAAATGTCAAGACCACGTTCCGAGAGTAACAGTTTGTATGTTGACTAGTTGAGTAATTTAATGCAATACTTTCTTCGATTAATATTAGAATTCAATCGACACCTATACAAATAGCAACAAAGCCATTCTGTTTCGATACAACTGGAATGTTTTATTGGTGTCCAACACTAACTTTCGAACAACAAACCATTGTATAAAAATTTTAAAAAATAGAATTTTAGTTTTTCATGATGCTTGAAACTTTCTCTTTTCTTTAAAGGATATTCGAGTTAAATGTGAATTAACACATCATGTTATCTGCTGTATATTTGCTGAAGAATCATCGCCGGTGATTGGCCTACGGAGTTTTGTTATGCCATTACGTGCATCGAATTTTGATGACAATGAACTTAAATCAATTGTATTTATTGGTAATGGTGTATTTTTAAGAAAAGAATGGAGACATATATGTAATTTTCCGAAAGTCCACGTCGTTGATGTATGTTAAAGATTATTTTATAGACAAAATAGTTACTTTATTTTCCATTGATTATTTTCAAGGGTTCACCAAATGATCGTGCCACATTACGTGCGATAAATATACATTTATGTGATATGTGTGTTATACTATCATCATCATCATCACATCACGATCAACGGCAAGATCGTTATTTAACTGACAAAGCAGCAATACTTTGTTCGTTAAATATAAAAGCAATGAGTTTCGATACAGAATGTACTTCGACAGATAGACGCAATGGCACATCAATTCCGCTTATGACAGAACTAAGTTAGTAGATTGATTTATTGTCGTTCGTAATCGTTTGACACAATCATTAGTGTGAGTCTTTGTCAAGAACAAAATCTCAGTCTTTCGAGAGAAAAATCTTTATAAACTAAAAAGTGTTACACTCTACTTGGTTGTAGTAGAAAGAAAACAATTCGATATATTTTTGTTTTGTTTTAGAAAATGATACAAATGTTGTTTTTCTTGATCAAGACGATGACGATGATCCAAATATTGATCTTTATATGACACAGCCATTTGCATGTGGCACATCATTTGCTATTAGTGTTCTAGATTCATTAATGAGTGCAACTTATTTTAATGAAAATGCATTGACAATTCTACGAGGTAATTCGAAATGAATTTGATTTTTTTTTAAAGCTAGTATTGTCTATTGTATAGCCTTGATAACTGGAGGTGCAACACCTGAATTAGAAAAAATCTTAGCCGAAGGTGCAGGCATGACACAAGGTTCAAATTCAAAAGAAGTATTAAATAATCGACGACGGCCACGCGTTGTTTTGTTACCTGCTGAAAATCTCGTTATCGAAGACACAAGCAATGCAAAAGATAATTCTTCTATTACCGTAGGGACATTTTGGGATAATGTTAGTATCAATTTATTTGATTGTTTGTTTGTTGATTCATTAAGA
This sequence comes from Rotaria magnacalcarata, assembly GCA_900239745.1. Classification (NCBI taxonomy): domain Eukaryota; kingdom Metazoa; phylum Rotifera; class Eurotatoria; order Philodinida; family Philodinidae; genus Rotaria; species Rotaria magnacalcarata. The sequence goes on from OENM01000707.1 coordinate 36,504, forward strand.
AGAAAAAATATTGTTTTGCTTTTTCTCTTTAGGATCCTACGTATGGAGATTTATTTGTTAGTTTATTAACTCATAGAGATTGGCTTTGTCTTGGTCTCTATCGTCTCCGTGATAATGGTTCTACTCGGCCTGCATCATCACAATCTAGTAAACGTGTTGTTATTTGTAGTCCGCCACGAACGTTTTCTTTACTTAAAACTGATTTAGTAAAAATAGAAACTAATGTTTTTTTTGTTCTTTTATTTTTATTCTTATTTCATAGATTTACGTGATACAACAATTTCAACCGAAATATGATCCACCCTTGAATATAGTGCCAGAACCAATCAAATCTATTGATAATAATAAACAATCAAATCTTACACCAGCACCAATTAGCACAGTCATACCAATGCCATTTACTATAGTCAGTAAAAGAACTCCGATCATAGATGACATTAAGATTACAGATAAAGATAAAATATAATTGTTGTGTTTTCTTTTTGTTTATGAAATAAAAACTAAATGTATGTTTTGTTCAAAAAAAAAAAGAAACAAATGGTTATTCTCCTGTCTTTTCACATGTGCGGTTATTGAAAGAAAATAAAGGTGGTTAATGGTACGTTACGGGAACAGTATAGGTGTCATCATGATTGAATTAATGAGTGAGAACCGCCCTGTTCTTCTCTCATTTATTCTCCTGTAAAGATGCTGGTCGTGGGCGATCAAACAAGCACAGTAGAAAGCAATCAAGCACAACCATCAGTGACTTTCGCTTTCATATTTAAGTGTCTAATCGAGACTGATGATGATCATGAAATAAGTTTTCAACTGTATTGCATAGCAAATGCCAACCCGATTTCCGGCGCACGCTATGTATGTGCTTCGACTAGCTTCAGTTCAATTTCCGACGCACGCTCTTTTTCTATTTTTGACATCTTTTGCAGGTGAAATGAATCCTCGTCATTCTAGTCAATATCCTCCATTTGACAGTTGTTTTATTTTAATGTACAAATGTTTTCTCGTGATAACAAAAATATTCACAAATTGAAATAGCGGCACTCGTTTCATAGTAGAGTTTAATCGATGACATTCTTAACAACGACAAATCATTATCGGTAGTCTTTCGTCTCTCTTTTTTCTTCTTCTTAAACATGACAAAGAAAAGAGTAACAGTATAGTGATCAACCGACTGAGACGCCGTTTGAAGAAACATATGCGGCTGGTGCTGATTGTTGCGCCAGTGAACCGACACGAAGAGCAATATTTCACTTCACACACTCATACTTATAAAAAGACAGAGAGACAGAGAATAAAAAAAAAAAAAAACTATTAAAGAAAACGAAACAAAATCTCGACCGATCGGACATCTGGTGCGATAGGGTAATCATAAACCGTAGACAACATAAACTCGGGTTGGTTCTCCTTCAAAGTGCTGCATATCAGCATTCATATGAATAATAAAGTTCAACTAAAACAATTAATAATTTATAGTACACTCATCAATTTTTATGAAAAGAAAACTCTGTTCTATTTTCCGCTACAGATAAGAGACTAATAGTGAACCAATACTAATAGTTTATATAGGTTTCAAAGAGAACATATGTTGAAAAATGATGTAATCACTAGATTGTGATTGGTAGGACAAAGTCGTACGATCTTGTGGAAAATTCATCTAGTATAGAATCAATGATGGTAATTATTACATTTTTGTTTTTGTCACATTCGTCCCATTGCGGGACGGCGTTCAACTAAAACTATGCTTGAGTTTATTGACGATATAAGCCATTCTAATGAAATATCCTATTCTTGATTTCGATAACTTTAATATTGACATAGAATAATAAATTTACTCGTCTCTAAAATAAAAACAATCTCATATTTAAACACATTATTTTAACATGTGTGATTCACTGTCTGGGAATGACGCTTCTTTGAAATGGTTGAACGCCTTGATTTTCTCTTCCACTACTTTTGATTTGTTAGAAAAATATTTCATTTTTGCACTGTTGTAACGTGTGACAAGAGCGTGTCGCGTGAGTTACAAGTATCTTTTCTCATTCCATGTTTCTTGTGCTCAATTTATTTTCACTTCGCTTCGCGTTTTTATCCAATGAAAACACGATATAATCAACCAATGGAAAAAAATATACTTCCTTCTCTCTGCTTTTTTCTCGCATGTAAAAGACATTGATCCACACACAGAGTAGGAGAACATTATTTTATTCCATCTATCAAATCAAGTGACATCACCTATTGTGAAAAGCTTCGAAACTAAAGATGAAAAGCAAATTGTATGTACCGGGTGTTGGTGAGTATATATCGTCTTACTTCATCATGATTTAACATTCAATCAACGGTTATAATCTAGGTCAAGCAGGAGTTAATCAACTTGGTGGTGTTTTTGTAAATGGTCGCCCGTTGCCTGATCATGTTCGTCAACAAATTGTTGAATTAGCATTACTTGGAATTCGTCCATGTGACATATCAAGAAAATTACTTGTTTCACATGGTTGTGTTTCGAAAATTTTGACAAGATTTTATGAAACAGGTTCTATTCGGCCAGGATCCATTAATGGTGGAAGTGGTCGACAGTCGAAAGTAAATTAACAATAAAACTATTTTCCGATCTAGGGTTACTTTTATTTTATCTTTCAAAGAAAACCTATGAGAGCCGAGTTGAAACGAATAAATGCCAGGTGAATAAAGAAACGATAGGATTTTCATTAAGATATCTAAGACTTGTTTTTTTTCTTTCAATAGAATTCTGTTAATTCATCACCATCACATAAATCGATGGACAATAAAGAAGTATCATCAACTCGGTATAAAATTTTCAAATTGATAATATTCATGAAAGAATTTAACCAATTGAAAATCATTAGGAATTATCGATCATTTCCAGCAAGTCCTGATCATCATCATCATCATCCAAGCAGTTCATATTCTGCATCTCGATATTTTTCATTTCATCATCATAATCCATTTTTCTTCCAACATCGACCAACGCCGGCAGCACCACCAAATCCACCTTCGGACGAAGTCGACGAATCTGAAGAATCCGATGAAGATGATCATGATGATTATGATAATAGTTCGATCTTATCAATGGAAACAAAACCAAGTACATCATCTTCCCTAATAAAACATTCAATTGAAAATATTCTTGCAAGTAAAGTAACGATAAAAAATAAACGACCATTATCATCATCATCGTCATCATCGAATAGTATGTGAAAGTCGTTTCAATATTTTCTAATCATTCATTTATTGTCGTCTTTTTCTATTTTGGTTATTTCTAGCATCGAATGATGAACAAGCAACTTGCAAACGTCAAAAATGTATTGCATGCTAATATGAACCTATGTCGACACCGTCTTCTTCGTTTTTTTTCTGCTTTTTGGTTTCATTATTCTCTATAACGTACATTTTCTTTTGTTTCGAAAACAGTATATAGAATAAAATACGAAACATATATATATATATATTATATATCCAATACTATGTATATCGAAATTTTGTTTTTCTCCTCAAATTCCTATGGAACGTGGATAGTTAATTGACATTATTAGCATCGGTTTTTCTTCTACAGCGTCTCATGCAAATGACAAAGAACATTGAAGAGGAGGAGTGCTCTCTCTCCAATTAAGTTATGCCTTAGTGTGAGTGGCACCTGAATATGTATATGTGTCGATGTTGATCGCAATCAGTACTCTGATGACGTGATAGTGAGGCAACTAACTGCTTGAGACAATTAGACGAAGTATGGATATTGGAAAAGACCACTTGCTGATCAAGTGTCAACGAAGGTAGACATGCACGACACAGTCACATTGCGTTTTTTTTTCTCTCGACTTTTGATTATCAGATCGATCGACGATCGGTGATGATTTTAATGAATGCAAGAATACATGTTTCAATAATTGTTCTGTTCAATTAATGAACATGCAGTTTTTCGGTAAAAAGCTCAATGAGACTTAGTTTAGGTTTTTCTTTCGAAAAATATCTATAATGACAATAGAACATGCGAATAAAATCATTTTTGTCTATTTATAATATTTAGTTCGAGTTAGAAAAAAATTTTGATTCGATTATACAAGTAAAATGAGCCAATATCGTATTGGAAGCTGAGATCGTGTTAGTTGGAAAGTAGACTGTTAGAAACTTGTTAATAGAAAAATGAAGCGATTTGAAATTATGCTTTCATGGATTCAATTCATAATTATGAAAATATAATTCTCTTTAATATCATTTGAATTATCAGAATTTATCTCCAATAAAAGATAAATTACAAGTAAACTTGTCTTTTCCAATTTCTTTTCTTTTACAGTGTAGCTGATTGAAAGATTTTAGACGTTTTCAGGACATGTAATTAGATCTAAATAAGTAGAACAAAAGTTGTTATAGACTCAAACTTTCCACATGCTGTTCTGTATGAAATATTGAGATCAACAAAGCAAAAAATGATCTGAATTTTCATCACCTTTTTCTCCCGAAGGTGATACATTTGATGAAGCTGAAAATCTAATTATAGATATTAGACGCCGCTTGACGTGGTTGTTTTTTTTTGTTTACTTTTATTTTCAGTCTTTCAGCTGAAAAAGTCAAAATACGGAGGATACCCTTAAAACGGTATGCTGCTTTTTTTTTCTCTCTCTCAATATTAGGGTTTCTGTCAAGAGCTATCAAAACTTATCGGGATAATAAATTTAAAAAAAAATACCCATACAAAACAGTGTCTAGTGTGCACGATAAAGGTTTCAACGGATCGAACGTAGTAGTAATAAGATGAAGAAGCGGAGGCGACGTTTCTATACTCTTTTCTTTCATGAAAAACACATAACAATGCATAGTTGTTGCTGTTTTTATGACATAGAATTGATTAATTCTAAAATTTTTCAACGTAAAAAGAAAAACTTGGAGTTACATAATTTACTCTGAAGATAGACACTACTTGTAACTGTGTATTGGATACTGCAAAAAAACATTTCGGGTTATAAAAGGAAGGATGAAGCACTGATAAAAGAATTATAAAAATTCAGAATCACATTTTTATTTATATCAGTCATAGTCAAAGTTGTTCTTCAACATAATTTTATTATTCACTGAAGAAACCGCAACAAATGAATATTTCAAGTTATTATTGATTCAAGTCTCAATGATTTTCAAATCTATACTTTTGGCATAACTAATAGATTTATTAAAAGAATGTTCAACTTTTACAATAGTAAACTAGGTAGATGAATATTATGAAAATGTAAGTTACAATGTTTTTCTCGTTCGATTTCTTGACATAAAAAGAAGACAAATATTCAATATAAAATAATTTAAAATCAAATATTGTTTCTTTTTTTCTTTCATAGGAAAAAAATTCAAAATAAAAACTTAAATTAAGATGACGATGAGTGTGTGTGCGTGTATGTATGTATGTATGTTTACACGAGAAAAGAAAAGAAAAGAAAAGTATGTGTAGTTATAGAAAAGAAAATACCAAATAAAAGACGAAAAAGAAAAAAAGAATTTGTCTTTGTTTTTAAATATTCTGTGAAGAAAACAAATAGTATCACTTGATGCGCTTGGTTGTTTGAAAGACGATTTACTATAGTTTAGAAAACAAATCGATAATAGACTTAAAATTAATAATACATCTTACTGATCTTCATGCTGTAATAAGACCACGCGGATGAGAAAATGATACCGAAGTGATGGAATGCTTTTCTGGTCCAGCTATTGTAAATGTGCGTCGAATACCCATAACTTTATCCGCGTCAATAAATAATGAATTATTTTTAATTGCTAAATCTTGTTCTAATGTTGATTTTGCACGTAATAAGTGTTGCACAGCATTTTCTTCTTGACGTAATTTACCATGAAGATCAGCAATAGCAGCTTGTAAATCATGAACTTCTTGAATTAATCTAGATTTAAAATAAGATAAAATGAAGTGAACTAATAACGTTCTGTGTTTTTCTTTCCTTCTATTTACCTATGCATAGCAGGATCTCGACACGCTTCAACATTTGGTCGTCTAGTACGTGTTTCAAGACGTGTATGAGCAACTTGTAAAAATGCTTCCTTATCAGCAATAGTTTTTTTCAAAAATTCAATATTTTGTTCGACATCAAAGATTTCTTGAAGAATCTATAAATAAATTCGTTGCATATCAAAAATATGTTGTTTTTTGCTTAAACAAAACCTTTTCAAGATGAGATTGAATTTTATTTTTTGCGACGTGCTCTTCTTGTACACGATTTTCAAGTGAAACATTAACATGATTCCATTGTGACCACATATCACTGTTCGTTGCTGACATGAGTTGATTACCAGCATTCATTAATTCATCGGATTGAGACATTTCACTAAGTGCTCGACGAATATTTTCTTCCGTATATCGAGTCCATGTTTCGGGTACTGAGAAACTAGAAAAACAAATTTATTTTCAAGTAAGATAAACATATTATTGTGTTTTCTATTGAGTGATATTTCACTGTTACTATAGGATACCTTTTTTTAATCGAGGTCAGTCAAGACAACAATCGCTATCAATTAATTAATAAAAGAAACTAGAAAGCAAACCGGTAAAATCAATTTTAGCCTTGACTTTTAATAAGCCTGTGTTGAGTGAAAAAAAATAAGTGTTTTGAGCATCGTTATAGAAAGAAAAAATTGAATTCAAGTGTGCTCTTATGATCGCTCAGTTTACTTCAAACATACTTGAAAAATTCATCTTAAATACTCGGTACAGACATCACATGTCATATAGTTTCTAAATTGAAACTAATTACTATTTAATTTCAGATGTGTACGAGTGATGATAACGGATCGTTTAAGGTATGAAACATGATAGCAGTTGAAATAAACAATTGATTTATGTAATGCGTCAACTAGGCAACAAATTCAAACTTACGTATTATCCACAGTTTCAATGCCTTGATAAAAGTTAATACCCCGTGATGTTGTTTTAACATTATGAGCAGCCGAGTCAAGTACACGAGCACGAAATTTATCTTGTGCGTCACGTTCTAACTCATGCAGTGAAGCACGATTAATGCTAAAATTTAAGACGAAAAAATTAAGTCTTTCTTTCGAAAAACTCTTACGCATTTTGTGTATTAAGACGTTCAAGCATTTGTCGAAGTTTTTGCTGAGATAATTTAATTGTATCGATTTCCTATAGAGAATTTCCTTTGGTGCAGAATCTATTTAAAAATTATAAAATCTTACTCGAATAAGTTCTCGTTCAACATTATCATGCACAAGATCGATACCTAAAATGCATAAATAATTGTTAAACACTACTTTTGTTATTCTAACAGTTAAAAATATTAGACCTTGACGTTTTTCACGTTCATACAAATTCTCTTGTGCTATACGTAATGGTTTTTCTGTTTCTCCTAATAATCGTTCAACTTCACGTCGTTTAAATTCCACATCATCGATTTTACGTTTCATTTTATCTTTTGTTTTTTCTAATTCACCTTTCCAATATTCAATATCATTTATGCGTTCACCTAAACGTCTTGATGATTCGAAATTATTTTTGAATGCTTGCTCATCTTTTTCACGTGCTAATCGTACTGCATCGGAACGTAAGCGTTCGGCTGCAGCGCGAATTTTATCCGACGCTAAATAATTGGTCATTTGAGCATTATGCCAATCTTTTGGTGTATAACGAGTATATAGAGCTTGACGAGCTGATGGAAATATTGGTGGTACTTTAGCACTATCAATATTATTTAGATAATTGGAAGAACTATATGGATATGCCGTTGACATATTTAATGATTGTGTTGGTTCAACACGTGCTGCTCGATAAAGTGTTGATGGTCGCCATGAAAGCGAAAGTGATCGGGTGAGTAAGCCCGAATAGGGTGGAGCAGATGATGTACGAGTATCAAATGTACCTATAGATGGTAATTGAGTACTCTGTTGTGGTCGACGGCCCATAAGAGTATATTGAGCCGTTGATGTTGAACCCATGTAATCCATGTTTAAACTATCAGATGAATGAACTCAATATAAAAATACGGCTAGTTATCCTTTTCTTCTTCTTACTCTAATTTTAAATCAATAAAATATTCTTTTTTATCTAAAATTAATTATATCAGCTCTAATTTAATTATTCATAAGAATACTTAGATATCGTATTGATCTATTTTAATATTACTGAAATACTTGCGTATACATTATATCGATTCCGTTCGATTCACACAGCACACCATACAACAAAGTAAAATATAGGAATGATTGAATGGCAAAAAGAAACCCTAGTCAATATGCAAAGAATTTTTTTCGCTCTCTCTCCCTCTCTCCCTTCATTCTTCTTTGCTTTTTCATTGTTGTCGTGTTACCTGTAAGCGTGTATATGTTCGCGTTGTCAACTGATTTCGCTCATGGCTGACAACCATAGCTGCTGCTGCTGCTACTACTACTACTACTACTACTATTACTGATGTTGCTATTATTGTTACTGTTGATCCTCGTCGTCACATGAAACACCCCGCAATAAGCTATTTTTCTTTTTTCTGACAGTAAATTATTAAAAAAAAAACATTCCGATTTTTTGTACTGTTCTTTCAGTGACGATTATTCCCAACAATGAACACAACAACACCTCGAACATATTTATTCAATAATGAAAATCAATCAAAAATAAAAGAAAACATCGAAGAAAAATTCATTTCCGATTTAGGGTCTATTCATTCTTAGAAAACTATGACCAAAGAAAAAGATCTATTAATTCGAAGCCTTGGATTGATCATAAATCTGTCTTGAGTATTTTTTTTTTTGTTTCAAATTGAAACCAAATAGTTTCTTGTCGAACACAAAAAAGCAGCACACTTAGACACACAAATAAATCACTTAAAAACGATAGCGACGTGTAAGTAGAGTGCTCTGATGCTGCTAATGGAACATTGAAAAAAAAATTCGTATTGAAAAAAACGCATGAAACTGTTTTTCATAAAACAGAAAAATATCATATGTTCGATTGTTTACGTAAAAGAAAAAGAATAATAATCGTACTGAAAGAAAGGATAATATTGTCAATAGGAGAGAAAAGTATACTATAGGAAGTGGACACTCTACGATTCTGTGGAACATTATACTATTTACATGTTCATAAGACAAAAATCTTTGCAAAATGTTTGAGTTTATAAATAGCAAAAAGCAATCTATGATAGAGGAGTATTTTTCTAAATTAATTCTAAATTTCTATTTGACACGAGAGTTTCTTTTTAAATGAATGCTTTTAAAATATGTTAACTATTCATGAGATGATATTTGAGAAAATGTGTTATTCAAGAGAATTTAATTTAAAAGAGTATAATTCTTTTCTTCGTAGATTAATTACAGTTTGACCTTCGCACATGTAATTTTCTATATTCATATACGATGTCTCATAGAAATGAAAATTTGACTAGAATTTTTAAAAAGATCATTGAATTTTGATGAAAATAAATATTTTAGTCGACTAGTTCAATTAATTTATGCAATAAATGTAAAGAAATTGTTCTGACATACCTGCAATACTTACTATATATACATTTATTAATTATTCTATGTGCTTTGGTAGATTTTTATTTTATCTCAAACTAAAATGTTTGGCTAGTTCAATTTGTTTTCGAAAAAAAAAGAATCATCATCGTTCATATGCTCGACAAGAATATTTATGATGTTTCCGAATGAGAACGATTGCACTTATTTCCGGGTCATGCGATTTATTTAAGAATCAAAATTGAACCAAATTTATTCTTTATCTATTTGAAAGAAATCATAAGTAAACGTTTTATTTGTTTGTAAGAACAAACTATTACGTAGTTATTTTCTATTACATAAATATTTTCAAACATAATCAATGATATAACTACCGCCATTCGTATCAAGAACAACGGAACAATCATCATATCACCATCATACATATAATTTTATGAAAAGAAAGAGTAACACACTAGTACGTATTTAAAATATGAACCAGTGTATCTTTTTTCAGCATAATACAAAAAAAGGAATTTTTCCTTAGACCAACAAAATAATAATGCTCAACCGTACAAGTAAAGGAGAAATAATGGATAGAATATTATAAAATACAAATGAAAAACAAGCCGCAATGTTAAGCCAGATAGATCACTAGGTTTACTGTTTTTGTTCATTTTTGCCGGTTGTAACTTTCAGATACCATTCAGCAACATCAACGGATTGTTTCTCTGATTCGACAAAAAATGGATGAAGCATTAATGGACCATACTTTGGCCGTTGTCGATACTCTTTGACTAAGCTACAAAAATAATCAAGCAAATGATTGATGGAGATCAAACAATTAAAACAAAACAAAAATCTTACCATGTATTAACAAAAGATCGAAAATTATCAGAAAATGTAAGATCATTAGGTAATTTAGGAGAGTCTTCCGTAACGATACGTGACATAACATCAAAATCATTTCGACAATTTTGATATGGATAAGCATTTGTAGCAAGTTCAATCTAAACAAAATTAATTTGGAATAGAGTACATGAGACTAAGAAATTTTCATGATATACATTGCAGTTCGAACGAAGTCTTTAATACGCAAGAGCCAAAAAATATGAAAAATTCAGTAATCTTTTCCGGACTGCTAAAAATATGATATTTTTTCACTTAAAAACGCATGACAAATAACAAGAATTCAAATAAAACGTTTACTTGTTCAATAATCTAGAACGTTAAATCGAAATTACAAGTTCTACTAAGCATTGCTTCAAGCACAAGAAAAAGTAATTTTCTATAATGAAGTTTTTCAGAGCATTTTAAGTTCTGTGATCAGAACAACATATTTTTCAATCAGAAAAAGAAAACCATACTTTTCTAAAACGTTAGATAACATGCGATGTTACATGTCATTGACGACAGATCAAAGTTCAGCCTCTCATCACATACATTTATCTTCGGACAAACATTTGCATCGTATTTTGACGAACATGAAAGACTTTCTATTAAATCTTACATTTTTACTTACAAGTGAAATTCCTAAACTCCAAATATCGGCTCGTATATCATAGTCAGGTTTTTCTTGAGTTGATGGACAAATACGTTCTGGTGACATATATGCAGCACAACCAGCATTTCTTGATTTAGCCATGGAATCAATAAGTACACCGCTAATACCAAAATCACATAACTTGATATTGCCCTGTTCATCAATCAAGATATTCGACGGTTTAACATCTAAAATGAAAAAAAAAAACAAGATTCAAATTGAAATATATAAATTTTCATTTCATTCGAACCTCGATGCATAATACCATGTTTTTCTTTCAAATAAGTTAATGCGGTAACAGTCTAGATTGAAAAATAAACACAAAAATGTTTTTTCCAAAAACGATTATAACTATTTTCATTACTTACAGAAAACGTCAATTTGCCAAGAATATACTCAGGTATACATTGTTGAATAAGCTTAAGAAGTTTATCAAAACAAGTTGCCATTAATTCCATGCATATCCAAACTTCTGTCTATATATAATCGGAAATCATGATCGCTTTCTTTTGAAAGTTATTTAACATTACTTCTCGTATAAAATAACCGAAACAACGAACAATATATGAACAATCGTAACTTTTTACAACAACATCTAGATCCATTATAATTCGTTTATTTTCTTCATCCGATGTTGTTCGACTCATGACCTTGAATTTGAAGATTTAATAGAAAAATTCGAAGTAATTCGAAAAACTTACTTTAACAGCTAATTTTGTTTTACTTGGTTTATATTCCATTTTAAATACTGTACCACATGAGCCAGAACCAAGTAAATTTTGCTTTGCAAACTCTTTCTGTTCGATAAATTTTCGCTAGAATAATATAATTAAATAAATACTTATTTTTTTCGAAAACAATTCAAAAGGAAACTTCATTTATAGAGGTGTTATAATTAAGACTGACGAAAGGAAATTACTGATGTTATTAAAACAACCTTTACGATTTATGATAAAAGAATATTGCATCATTATTAAGGTGCACCAAAGTCAAAAATCGAGCAGGAGAAAAAATCCTTCTATTATTACATGGTTGGATAGAGCCGGATGAGTAGATCATGAATATCACCTTTGAAATGTTTCTAAGCTTACGTTTGGACTGAGAAATTTTCAAAATACAAAATGCACCAGAAAAAGTGAACATTTCACTTTTTTCGAGAAAAATTGAAATTTACCTAGTTTAGCAATGTTCTAGGCTTAGAAAAATATCATCATCGGATTCAGCATGAAAATCTGAATCTACTGATGTAACTTTGGCCAGTAAAAAACATAAGTTTCATGTTTGAGCAGCTCAACTAGGTCCCCATGTAGACACCTTGAAATTGACGTCTCGCAAAATCATCAACTATTTTTTTTGAAAGACATTCTCGGACTTTCATATATGATTCGAACCGTCAAGCAATAGCGAACAAAAGCATTCATTCAGTTTTAAAAATATTGTTCCCTCTTTGAGAAAATTGATTTTTACTAGATCGGCGACTATAGGTTAAATAATTGCTCTCTTATTTCGAGGTTTTGACTATCAAAACTTAACTTCCATGCGAAGTAAACATCAGATTCAGGATCAACACGAAAAACAACATTAACTATCATAAATTTTATCAAAAAATATTTTTCATTAAAATTCCAGCCTACTCACCCTCAGTCATTTTTTTCTTGATTTTACCCTGTAGTCCCCCA
>OENM01000707.1:49356-61765 GCA_900239745.1 Rotaria magnacalcarata
TTACATCAGTAGATTCAGATTTTCATGCTGAATCTGATGATGATAGTTTTCTAAACCTAAAAGATTGCTAAACTAGGTAAATTTCAAGTTTTCTCGAAAAAAGTGAAATGTTCACTTTTTCTGGTGCATTTTGTATTTTGAAAATTTCTCAGTCCAAACGTAAGCTTAGAAACATTTAAAAGGTGATATTCGTGATCTACTCATCGAGCTCTATCCAACCATGTAATAATAGAAGGATTTTTTCTCCTGCTCGATTTTTGACTTTGGTGCACCTTAGATAAAATCAAGTTTTTTCATTGACTCATTGAATCTCAGCTAAGGAATCACGTCTTTATTTGCTATAGTTGAAATGTAATACCTTCTTGAATAACTATGAATATATACTAGATTTCATAATGAAATTTTTAAAAAATTGATTACATAAATAAAACTATTTAGCTATTTACTAAACGCTAGATTTGATGTATTTGCAAATAGCCTCTGTGGTAGAAAACATTGAACGAAAACACTCCTTTAATTTATTGCGTAGGTTTATCAAATGGCATACTGTTATTTTGACAAATGTTAATCAAATTTTATTGATATTTGAGAAGGAATGATGTTTCTCTATGAGTTAGACTCTGGAATGGCATGTGTGAAAATAAAAGTTTCTGTATCTACCTCTCCATCAATATGAAATAGACCAGAATTTTGAACCACCTCTTCATATTTAGCTCGTGTACGTTCACTAAAATTAAAGTTAATTATTTTATCGGATAGAATAATTTTTATTACCTGGTATGAACTACTGCTGGTGGTGCCGATGCAAAAAGTAAATCAACAGGAGCTTTACGTGTTGACGACGAACTACTTGCAGTAGCTGAAAAAATGAAAATCAATATAAACGAAAATCAATATTGTTCGTCTTACTAGATCCTGGTCTTGCCAATTTTGTTTCCTTATTTGCATTTTGATTAGAAGATACTGGCTTTCCTATGATTGGATTCAACTTCTTTTGTAGAGACTCAATTTGCGTAGATATATTTGAAGTACCAGAATAATCACTATCTGTTGATGATAGCACAGGCGACATTTTCATTTCTTACATTGACTACTTTACTCGATATTTTGTCTCAATATCATGTTCTTCATTCATGAGTTGAGTACAAGAGTGGGCCACTGACAGAAAAGCGCTAGAAATTATAATATTCATTTTCAAAGATTGTAGCGCAACACAAACTCCTGTAGAGGTTGCTATTCTCGTCTTCATTCGTCTGAATATTTATGCTCTACCGTATGCTGAACCAGGTTTATGCATCATTCTCTGCTCTACTACGTCTCGTTATTTCTTCCTGTATTCATGCGTACTAGGCTTCTCTTCTGATATATGGTAAGAAAAATGTAAAGAGAAAATTAATGATTCTTTATATAAACATTACAAAAAGAACTACTCGAAGTATGCGTCATAAAAATTCCATCATAAAATACAATAACGAACTTTATTAAGAATAATTTTTTGTGTTTTTACATGATCTATTATGCACGAAAAATCAATAGTAGTTCGCATCGTAAATTTTTGAACCTTGATATTTGCGTAATAATAATAACAATAAAGCGCAAGTAACAGATTGAAAAATAAATGTGGAAACATCGGGTTTAAATCCGAGTGTTATGTGTACTTGAAAAAGTAACACTAATTGATGACAAATTGATTTTGATCAAACAATCTAAAAAAATAAAAAAAACAAAGTGAATAAACCTTTTCACTTTTTGAAGTACACATAACATTCGGATTTAAATCCGAGGTTCTCGCATTTATTCTATAAAACATAGATCTCATCAAGATGCATCTCTTGTCACTAAATTACAAGGAGAAAATACAGGCGTGCTAAGTTAGCATGGACCACACTGTATGCGGCCCTATCCGGTGACCACTGGCTCTACTCTCAGAGTGATATTAACATCCTTAGAAATCACAAAAATTGAGTTCAGATTCGTGTTTAGCTTGGAAAACTGGGTACGAAGACTTACTTTTGAATGGATTTGCGTTTGTATCTAGCGGGATTGCGATCGTAAACAACCTCATCAATCTATAAGAGATATATGATAGATGCCGGTATCAGTATTTTCCTAATACGTCATCAATATTAATAGCTATCGAGTTCGGGTTTTTACCGTTCGATAGTCTTTTTGCCTAGCTACAAAACTAGGCATTTGGAAAACTCCAAAACTACTGGTCATCTGAGACATATCTAGGCAATTTGGTTTCTGGATGCAATTTTTGTGCATTCTGAGACCTTTTTCAGGCGACGTCTTGTTAGAAAGCTACTATTTGATTCAAAACTAATATCAGATTCGGAATCACCGTTAAAAACTAAGTCGATTTATATATGTTGTGAATAATTCTGAGAAAATGTCTTTTTTTTTTTAAATCCCTGTACTCCCCCTCAGGAATGATCTGGTCAATACTGACAATTTTTTCGATAACTCAGCCATTTCTTGACGGATCCTTCTCATATTCGAACTCGACTGAGATATTGATGAGATCATTATGTGTACAAAATTTCATGACAATTGAATGAAGCTTTCAAAAGTTATCGTGTTAACAGACGGCTGGACACACATTGACCGAATCTAGTGTACTCACTTTTTGAGTACACAAAAAGGATATACTGCGACGAATGGGTTTGAAAACAATAATTACAAAACTTAGAATTATCTTTTAAATATGTAGATTACACTGACTAAGTTGGCATTTTTCACATTCTATTCTTGCAGCTATTTATTTTTACTAACGTCATAAGGCGACTATATTATCATTACATTTCTGTTGTTTTTCTTATTTCGAAATTGCGACTTTAAATTTCTTCTACTATGTCGAACAACTGTGTTGTTATTGAACCAGCTGCTTTATCGGTAGGATACTCGAAAAATGATTTGACGAGATCAATGAGGCTTTTTTTGTAGGAATTTCGTACCCAACGTATTCGACGTGATAGTTATCAACGGATCAGTAAGTTGAATTCGATCAAAGAAGTAGATTAAAATAACAATCTTTGTTGTATTTTAATGATTAGACTCAGAAGAAGTTTATCAATCATTTTTTCTAACACATACATGCTATGATTGCATGCCGAAAAGTGGCAAAGTTATTCTACTTGACGCACGTTTATCAATACGTAAAGCATTTTTTGCACTCGTATATAATAGTGTTCGAGCTGCATTGATTTGGCATGCATCAACATCATCGAACATTGGTTTAATTACTATAAGTGATTTTATTAACATGCTTATTGCTGCCTACGATGCTAAATGGGTAAGAAACGTATGTTTGCTTTTGTCCTCAACTAATAAGAACTGTGACGGCGAAATCTTTATTTTTTACTTTTCTTGAACTAGTTGAACTTACTTATTGCGACGCACTTATCGGGGTAGAAATTGCAGAAACGACAAAAGATAGTTCAAGACAAAAAATATATTAGACGTAAAATAACAGTAATTTTAACATGTTAGAACAATCTACTATAATCAAATGTCTATATTAACATAAAACTCATCTAAATGAAATATATCTTTTAAAAAGAAACTCGACTATTTGATGCTTTTTCTTTTATACTGAATAAATATTATCCATCTAATAAAATACGATTATTTACATGCGACCATCGAAAGTCGATATGATTATTCATCGATACTACGCATTGTATGTTTGAAGGATTATGCTCTCAATGCAGATAAAGAACGCTTTTGTATGCTATACATCAACATTACATAATTGATGTAGCGTTCTTTTTCGGGGGTCCACGTTAAGCACAACTAATGATTGCGTATTATAATGAAACTCATAATTTTAATGTTTTAAAAGGCATCGTGTTGATTCTTATTTTTACGGATAAAAACGTAGAGTTTATAATTTTCTGATGAATAAAAGAAAAATAGATCAGTACTATCATGCACATATGAATTTTAGTCATGTTTTAGCATATTTATATCATGTTTTTATTTTTGTATTGAATGACTAATATGAGCGTGTTTGAACTTACGAGTAACTTTTCTCTCGACTTGTCGTTAAATAGAACATTACTTTATTTTATAGAGCAGTGTTGCTACACTGGAAAGTGAATCAATCCTCGAATGGAAACAAAATTTATACAAAAAGAATGGAGTTAGAGATCAAACTCTCGGTTCAACTATAATTTATTTAAATCCCGAGGATAGGTGAATGAAATACATTGTTGTTTTCTTTCCTCAATTAAAACTTTGTTTCTATGATTTAGTTTATATACAGCTATATTAACACTGATTGAACGTAAAGTTCATCGTATACCAGTTATTCATCCTGATACTCATGATTTTCTATATTTAATTACTCATAAGCGCATATTGAAATTTTTATACTTATACGTATGTTATTTATTGAAAAAAATTCTTAAAAGATTATTCTCCCGATGCTTTTTTTATTATTTGATCAGATTTATGATCTACCACAACCGCATTTTATTCATCAAAGTTTATCAGAACTGAAAATTGGTACTTTTAATAAGCTAGTAATGGTAAGTTATACTTCAAATGTTAAATAGTGAAGAAAAAAAATATAAAGATAAATAAAATCTTTGCAGTGTTATCAGATTTCAGAGGAATTAGAAAAAACTTCCAAACTATTTTAATAAAACATAGGCTCTTACGATAGAAGTTTTGTGAAAGTATAGGAAGATTATACAATAGCTAAAAATAGATTTTTGTTTAAGGCACAAGGAAGGAAAAAATGTTTTTGATGGTCTCTGAAAATTTATGCAATTTCGTGAAAAACTGTCTTGCATACCTCGACGACGTGTCTCTTTGTAGAGAATTGGTTGTTGCTATGCAAACAAATGAAGCTTTCTTTTAAGATGCGAATTGCTAACCAAACTAGCTTTGGGAATACAATGAAGATTTTATTTCTTTCGAATCCCTGTTGAAAATCATTTTCTCTTTTTTACATTCCTACGTGAATTCCTGATATGAGTTACCATGATGAAAAAAAAATCTGATTGATCAATATTTAAAGTTACTGTATTTGCTGATTACGATCGATTCTTGTGGGAAAAGGGACGACTCGAATAATACGAATCTTTAGTTGAAGAGATTGATATTTGATTGAATGACTTGCGTTTCTTTTGATTTGTACGAAAATATTGAAACTAATATTGGCAGCCAAAAACAAACAATTGTTTTTCTATATATCTACAGTGAAAAATGTAAAAATAGAATTTCTAAACGATAACAAAAAACAGTAATTTATGAAATTAATTATACTTTTGTTGGCATGAAGAAATATTTCAATAAATGTGTCTATGATTAGAAGAATGTTATAAATTATTCTAATATATATTTCCTAATGTATTACAAAAACACCTAATAATTTGGAATACATTAGAATCTATTTCATCTTAAATATTAAAAGTGTTGAGTTCTGATCATAGTGAACGACTTATTCGGATTTGTTTTTATATAATTTCCTCGAAGACTATTTTCGAAAACTTCTATTAGGCTGGTGATCTTTCACTAAAATTCTCAAAATGTTACCAATCCATTTAGTGACTAGACTCTAGAAGTTGTCATTCAGTAGCATAGAAAAATAAGACGATGTATTATATATATATATATATATATAAAAAGAAGAGCTAGAACTTTTAGCAAGAAAAATCGGTAGTTAACTAAGAATATTTTACATCATGACTTTAAGCTTTCATGATGATAGCTAAACTAAATGGAATATCCATGTAGAAAAGCATTTTTATTATCTCTTCAGTAATATTTGCTTCGATTCTATCAGCGTATTTTGGGAAGTTCTAGCTGATCAAGAAAGATTTAGAAAAAAAAAGCATAAATGCAAGAATACTACGATTGGAGTATGGATAGGTCGACGTCATCGGCAAAAAGAAAAATGAATCCATAGGAAAGAAAAAAAATGTTCCGTGCTAATCAATGAGAATAATTTTTCTTATTATTCGTTAATAAAGATTGATCTACAAACAAAATTAATTGAAGTTCTTCGCATATTTCAAGCAATCCGCATTTCAGCATTACCAGTTGTGGATGGAGAAAAACGATTACGTGGTGTCTATTCTAAATTTGATATCATGGTAAAAAAGAAACAAGAAAATTTCATTTCTTGTTGTTAATATTCATTTTTTGTTTTGTTTTTGATTGTATATTAGCATTTAGCCGCCACACGTACGTATGCGAATCTTGATGTTCCATTATGTGATATACTTGATTCGATTCATGATCATACCACATATCAACTAGCCACTTGTAAAATGACAGATCAATTATTTGAACTTATGGATAAATTTGTCTCTCGTGAGGTAAAATATTGATT
Source organism: Rotaria magnacalcarata (assembly GCA_900239745.1). Lineage (NCBI taxonomy): Eukaryota > Metazoa > Rotifera > Eurotatoria > Philodinida > Philodinidae > Rotaria > Rotaria magnacalcarata. Next base: position 55,700 of record OENM01000707.1, read on the forward strand.
AGCAATGCACGTTAGCTATTGCCCTTTAATGAGAAAGAGAGAAAGAGAAAAAAAAAACATATTTCATTCATTATTTCCAGTACTTGGTTCCAATATATTTTTCGTGATATGAATGGCAGCATAAAAGAATTTTTGATTAATTTGTTCTTTTTCTTTCGTTTCTAACTCATACATTGATCTTTTTCTTTCTTTTTATTGTCATACTAATCACATGCGATATTTATGTAGGTTCACCGTCTGATTATAGTGGACGATAGTCAACATATTATTGGTATTGTTTCCATGTCTGATTTGATGAAATTTTTTGTAGCATCATTCGAAAGTAGGTTAATCAGTTGTTCGGAATTCGTTCTTTTTTTAAATAAAATAGTATCTTATTGTCTATAGAACTGAGTCGTATTAATTCAAATCAATTGAATGGTGGTAATAATAATAATAATGATGGACCTATCTTCGAAACTGTACCAATGGATACTTAATCATCTTGTGTTTATGCCGTATTTTCATAACAAGAACAGTTTTCTTTTCCCTTCTTCTTATTCTACTTCATTGTAAATTTTCATCGTTTGTTAATTGGAATTTTTTTTCCTTTTCTTTTAAATGATGGTAATTAGTTCGTTGTTTCTTAGCTATTTAATAGATATCCTATGTTCAATACATGTAAACGCGTCTTCGTTTCTTAACTCTTGAGAATCGGATGTTGTCGTCTGGCAAAATTTTCCTCTATAAAGATGTTGAGTTTTATGAATAATAGTCTCGAAAAAAAGGTTAGCTACTCGTTTAATGATGAAAATAAAAACAAAAAATATTTTACCATCAATGACAATGATTTTTTAACGCAAACAAACTGTCCCATTCGTTTTCCCCATATGAATCCTTGGCTCTTATATATAGTCAATGTAGTCGCTCTTATTTTTATTTATTTTTGGTTTTTGTTCTTTCTATTTTTTTCTCTTTTATTATGGTCCTACTTCTTTCTCTCTATATTTCTGCGTATACATACGATGACAAACTGAGAGAGAAAACAGAAAGAAAAAATACTAAATAACTCATATCTTTCTACTATCGATCGTATTCGTTTATAAAAAATTGTTACTAGTAGGCGGCTGAAACGGCTGTTACAGGGAGAGTCGATTTTTTTTTCTACCTTTTCTTCTTATTCTATGATGTCAATCACACACGAACAATCACTTCGTTAAACACTATGTAAGGAGTCAAAGCAGCAGATTAGAACCAACCTCACATTATTTTTATTTCTTTCTTTTGGGCTTTTTCTTTATTAAATATATATTCTAGAAAGTGGGCTAGTAAAATTTCGACGTCTTTTCATCACTCGACAAGCGTTGGTGATATTTTTGAACCTAGTAGAAAAGAGTAATGGGAGATTCCATGATTAATCCAGCCATTGAGTATGATTATTTGATCAAATTTCTGGCCTTAGGTGATTCAGGCGTTGGTATGTGATAATTATTGGATTTTCTATGGGTTATTATTTACTTTTTTTTTTATGTATACACCTATAGGAAAAACAACATTTCTTTATCAATATACGGACGGACAATTTAATCCAAAATTTATTTCAACAGTTGGCATTGATTTTCGTGAGAAACGCGTTGTTTATAAACCGAAAACTCCACTAAATGCAAAGCCATATCGCATTCATTTACAATTATGGGATACGGTAGATACGATAACAAAAAAGTTCTGTTTTTTTTTCTAATTGTTTCTATGATTTTTATAGGCAGGACAAGAACGGTAATATAAAAGAATTTCGTTCTTTTTTGTTATAAAATATTTTCAATGCATTGTTTTCAGTTTTCGAAGTTTAACAACAGCATTTTTTCGTGATGCAATGGGCTTTGTATTAATGTTTGATTTAACATCTGAACAATCATTTTTAAATGTACGTAATTGGCTTGCCCAACTGAAAGTTAATGCTTATTGTGACGATCCCGATGTGATACTAGTTGGTAACAAAGCTGACCGTGAAGATGCTCGTGTTGTATCGCCAACGCGTGCACAGGAATTAGCCGATAAATACTCATTACCCTATATTGAAACAAGTGCTTTTACAGCACAAAATGTTAAAGAAACTATTGAGTTATTATTAGAAAAAGTTATGACAAGAATGGAAGAAACTATAGGTATGTGAATCAAAGATTTTAATGATATAAAATGCTAATAATTTTTAATCAGCTTAATTTTCATTTCATAAATACTTTCCATTTTTTTATTTATCAAGAAGAAAATTTTTAAAAACATCTTGTTATAGAAACATTATTGTTTCGTGATTATTTTCTTTAAAAGAAAAATAGAAAGTTCAATCCATTTTCTAGCTCAGACTCACTTTACATCGTTAAAATCGAAATCGCGTAAGTATACAGTTGATAAAATTCTTCTTGTGGAAATACTTTTATATCTCTCTTTCTTTATAAAAGTATATATATGTATATATGTATATATGAGCATGTAAATAGTTGCTTCTTTCTTTATTGAATATAGAATATTTCATTGCGATTTTATGCATGCCACAGCTTGAAAATTTTAATAATAGAATATCGTGATTGAATAATTATCTTTATCAGAAGCATATTCAATATGCTAGAAGATATTTAAATATGATATAATATTTAATAAGTATTTAATTCAACTTTGTTTTCTTCTTCTCTATATAGATAAATCAATTTTTCCTGTACGACAACCACCGGCAAATCCACCGGATGCAAACAAAAGTAAATGTAGCTGTTAAAATCGTTATTATAGGTCCATCTTGTTGTTGCTGTTTTCATCATTCTTGTTTTGGCCTGTGATAGTGAACATATCTCGACACTATGAATATATAGGAATCTCTTCTTTTTTCTTTTTCATTTTTGCTGGATAACATTCGCCTTATCTCCATCATTTTGTACAGCGTAATCATTTGAATAATAATCAAAAATAAATTCATGTGTTTATGTGTGTGCTCATATTATCAATTTTATTTTTATCTTTTTATGTTGTCCTCTATTTCGGCAACAAATATTTATGTTCAACAGGTTTCTTTTATTTTTCTGTCATTTTTAAGTGTCACGAAAGTAGCACATATTTCTACTGTGTAGTTGTTCAACATAGAAAATAATTTTCATTTTACTGTGTTTTTTGGTTTTATTAAAAAACTTTATGCTATTACGTATTGAAAAAAGAATCAAATAAACATTGATAATAAGAAATTTTCAAAGTCTGCACAACGATTGATTTTTATCTTTTTGCAACAGTAATGTCCAAGGACTGAAAAATAGAAATTCCTAATCTGCCGACGAACGGTCAGTGCCGTTGTGATAATCTCTAGAGGAGATGGGACTCAATCGTTAGCTTTCTTACAGTTCCGCCATTCGCGAAAGTCAAGATATTGCTTTTTTAAAAATAATTTGTGCATGGAACTATTGATTCTGACAATTTTACAGGTGAAAATGAGTGTAAGAACAAAAATGATCGTCAATATTCCATATTGTTACCTTTAGTATCCAAGGAATTTTAGTGGAACTGACATGGGCGGGCCAGCGTCTTATACGGAGGCATGCCAATAAATAATAACGCCTATTTGTTTTTTAAAGAAAGTCACGTTTTGGGTGTAACGTATGCAATACCATTGTCGTCGAAATCGTCGCAATTGAGACGATTAATCATGATTTTTGAAAAAATCGTCGATTTTTATCAAAATGGTACATAGATCGCGATTTTCCCGGGGAAAACACTGAAAAATCAGGAAAAGCAGCAAATTTCAGCGATTTTATCGCGATGTAGCAGCCCAATTAATCGTGCGATTGTATCGCGATAAATCGTCAATTTTCACTTAACTACTCACAATGGGTAATATTATGGGAAATCACATAGCATCATTCATATTGTCGTCAAGGTAGCTATCTGTCTCCACTGTCAAGTTATTTGGCACTGTTATTCGTACTTTTTCTATTGACTACGTTTGTTAGCTGTTTATTCAGCTTTTTTTGTAGAACAAGAAATAGAAAGAAAATGAGCTTGAGGAGGCTCTATGATAAGCAATCTGATGTCATTAACCTATTTCGTCAGAAATGTATTGCTGTTTGATGAATCTTGATTTTCTTGGAAAAAATTGACAAAAAATTATCAGTTCTGACGATATATCACGATAAAGTCGCACGATTTCGTCACGATTTTGATAACATGGGTATATACAGATAGATATATGCCACAGATAATATTTTCAGGTGCGTCAATTGCCACCAATTGCCTCGTGGTGACCCGCCAATGGAAACTGAGGAGAAATTCCTAATTCTCAGCCCTTGGACACCCCTACTAGAAGTACCATCACATACAAGTGAAGCAGAAGAGCTAAGACAGAGAGAGAGAGAAAGTGAACACATGCATATGCTGCCATCTTTTTCTTCTCTCTCTCTCTCTCTGCTATGTGTCTCTCTGCTCAGTTAGTAAAAATAGTCAGGCAATGATAGGTAGAGAGAATTTTGCCTGATATCATCATTACAACGCATATGCAGCGAATCATCGATCAAAACTAGTAAGTACGATTTATCTATTTATAAAAAGACGAAAGCGATAATAACTACTTTGTTTATTTATTTATATATTTATTTAGTCGTAGATATTGAATAGAAATGTCTGCATCAAATCAATCAGTTCGATCATATTATATGGAGTTTTTACGTTGTGTTAGATGTTCACATGATTTTGAATATGAAAATCCATTATATCGTCCAATAGTATTACCTATATACGTGGCCATACAATGTGTAGACAATGTATTGATATGATGTGTAATCAAACAAAATGTCCAGAAGATCAAGTCTCATTTGGACTAAATTATACACCAATCGATCAATTACCAACAAATTATCCATTATTAATTATTCTTTATGATCCATCGAACGTAAATATTTAAAGCATTGTAAATTAGTAATTTGATCAAAATTTTTCTAAATATAATTGAATGAATAGCTTCTGTTGAAGGCGAGTTGTTTCCACTATGAAAATTGATAAAGAGCGCTGAAATTCGATTCTTCAGTATATGATGGAAAGGATTTTTATCTAAATAAAGTTTTAAAGTTAATAATAAAAATATTTTTCAGATCTGTTTCTGTTCATTGAATTAAAATATCTAAGATTTTCTGTTCAGCAACATTCTCATCTGTATATGTGATGCTTTCTTTTTTAAATTCTCGCATAGATTACATTGTACACGATCGATGTTCTGTTCTATCTCATTTATTGATTTTCTTCTGGACTTTCTATATTGCCTCTATTAATCTTGTAAAATTTCAATCGAACATATTATCAATATCTTTTTTTCTTATGCAAATAAACGGTTAAATTCTTTTTCTCCTAATGACGTTCCTTTAAAGGATATGTTTGATGTAGGAAATAAAAGTGAAGTCAAAAATGGTTTTCTATCAAGAGATGATATTTAATTCTATTCATTTTATGTTCAAAATAGACTATTTTTTTTTCAGTAACTAATTAATTCTACAATGAAATCAATTAAAGAAAATCCCTTACTATCAAACAAAGACAAGGTTAGTTCGAAGCCAATATCATATAAGCCAAGGTTATTTAAATTAGGATAATTTGTAGCACGAAGAACACGTTCTATCGATGTTCGTTCAACAAAAAGAGTTTCAATTTGGTCTGATTTCAGGTAAAATTTTTGAACAAAACCGATCAAGCGTTGGACCTGGTAATGGTAGGATAGAATCGTCGTCTGGATTATATTCTAAAGTAAACATAAATCACGAGTAAAAATTGTATCATGTACAGTTCTATTGAGTCGTTGATTAACGCTCATTCAAGAGTAAAGCACTTCATCATTGTACAATTTTTTAAATATATACAGAAGGATTTCATCAGGTAAATCATCCAACTGAATCCATAAATTTTTCGTGTTTGTTATTTTTGTCCACGCAATTATCTGCTTTTTGTGTACGCAAAAAAAGTGAGTACACTCTAGATTCGGTCAGTGTGTCCGTCCGGCCGTTAACACGATAACCTTTGAAAGCCTCATCCAATTGTTATGAAATTTTGTACACATAATGATCT
>OENM01000708.1:413-63473 GCA_900239745.1 Rotaria magnacalcarata
AAAAAAAAAGTAAAATCGCATTCCATGCCGTCTATATGAAGATATGACGAAATCGAACTTAGCTGATATGACATCTCAGGAAAACCTGGTGAAAAACGAGAATGATAGATATGAAAATGAAAACTTTTCTTGGTTATGGATCGTATATTATCATGTTATAAGAATTAAAAACAGAATTCAGCTCAAGCGCACCAACTAGAGCAGACTAGTTGACCATTGGCATTATCAAGTGTGCAACCGTTTCCCGCCCCCGTCGAAAGCGTTATTGATGTGTTGATGGCTGACCCCGATTGCGGATTGCAGAGGCAAGTGATGACACAACCATTGCTCGTAGTGGTACAAGAGTTACAGGATCCACTGTAGCTTGACGCAGAGCATGTATGACAGTTGACATCTAAAATAGCAACAGTCATTCATTAGGATGTGGATGTGAGCGCAGAAAGATGTGAATGGTAGCACCTACGTAGTGCAATAGTTATTGGTGTGCCTTTTTCGTTTATTATAGAACTAGGGTGTGGGTGCGGATAAATGTAAAAGCACACCCACACCCACGCTCTAAAAAACTAAAAGTCACTGACAATGCATGAAATAGATCGAAAAACTGCAAACAAGTCACTTTGATACGACTGCACGTGAATAGATGTGTTTCGTTTGCTGGTATGACGTTCCTATACTTTTCGAGCTGTATGAAATGCAACTTTGACTTAGATTGACTATTTAGTCTATTACCTACCGGTAGTAGTAGTCGTCGATGTCGTCGATGTTGTTGCCGTTGTTGCCGTTGTTGCCGTTGATGATGTTGTCGACGTTGTTGACATTGATGATATTGATAATGTTGTCGATGCCAATGATGATGCTATTCCATTATTATTTTCGCATCTTCAAACTCTTGATTTATTTAACAAGTCAATACATAGTTCGCATCATTGATGAACTTTCTATTATCGTTAATGTTGAAGCTAAAATAAAAGCATCTGGTACACTGCTTTGGTGAAAAAAAAATGTCAAACATGATGTAGCTATCATTTCTTCTTTGAAAAAGAATCTAAATTAAGTATTGAGTGTGAGTATAGATGATAGAATTGTTCTAACACACCCACACCCTAATCTACTTCTCTGGTAGTAGAAACAACGTAAAATTCCATTGAGATACTGAAACACTATATTTACTTTGATTAGATGGCGTTTGCAAATAAAGTGTCAACACTACCGCCAGACCGATCCCTGCCAACAGTGCTCCAACAAGGGCCATCGATAGAAAGGTTGTGCGTCCAGAGTATAGACTTCTGTAAACAGATAAAAGTATATGATTAGAATTAGAAAAGGAGAGAGAGAAAAACATATATTACTTGTACGATGCTCCTTTTCTATCGATATGCCACTCATTTGTTTTTATACAAGTGTTCTTTTCTGGTGAAATTTTATTTTCGTCCCAAATGCTAACTTGCGATATCATGACTTGAAACCAAAGGCAAAATATTTAGTTATGTTTTATACAAAGTAAGAAATACAGCAAACGAATTGCGATTGTTTCGCTTATTTCATACGACACATCTTTTTCTAAATAATCAGTTCTTTTTGTGCACAAAAAACCATTGAAGTTTCTTTTCAAAAGATGATTGGATCTATAGTGCCTTGAATCAACTCGTAGAATAAACAAGAACATAATTATGAAACAGTCTACACAACGATTTTTTAATTTATTCAGCAACTGCCTCTATTGAAAAATCACATAATAGTGAGCTGTTGTCGCGACACCACTGATTTTAGTGGAGGTCTTCTACTAAAAGCAAGGGGAAGACAAAGCTATGATTGTAGGGGAAACTTAGATAAGTCCAAGACCGTGAGTTATTTAAAAAAGATATATAAACACATTCAAAGTCATACGTCCCCACACCCACACCCATGTGATTCAGTGTGATCGTGTTTAGTGTAATTAGAGAGGTGTGAAATAACCAGGAAATCGCGGATGATGGAGAATTTCAGAGAGATGCAGGAGATGACGAACTAACTATCAACAGACGAGTTCATGATAGCAGCTATATGTATTTAAACCTCGTATCTTCAAATATATATCAGCGGGATTCGGTGTATCTTCTTTCTTGATTTCGTAAATCTGATCAGAATCATGAGATGTGGTTGTGTACACATTCCTGTATGTTAGTATATTCTTCGGCTTCCGGAATATGTGATACTGTTAATGACAGAACAGGCAATTTTTTGTCCTGTTTAAATCACCACTGAAGAAAAGCAGCAGGTAGGTTTCAATTGAGCTACTCTGCAGCTTATTTACAGTGAAGGTGGAATTAATTCAATATTCAAACGTAAGAAAATTGTAAGTTATTTTTTCTCTTTCTCGTATTCTAACAGGTGAGGGGGGGGGNATGCGGGTATACTGTAGATGTATTTCAAAGTCAATGATTTCAACCTCCATACGGGACGCTTAGACTGTTGCTTAGACAGTCATCATCAGATAGGATAGAAATAAAAATCACAGCATGCATATATGCACTTCAAGATTAGAAAAAATATCAATATTAAGATAAATAAAATTTAAGATCTTTATGACTTCATAAAATCGAAGAACAGCTACCAAATTATTGTTTAGGGTTCAGATCCTATTTTCGATAAGCTATATATGTTCTTAGTAAGTCATAAAGGGTGTGGGTGAACGAAGATAATATCCACATCCATATTCACAATGTTACCCAAACTCGCACCTTACAACTAGGGTTGACGGCTTCAAGTGTAAAAAAATACATTGAACCGAGAATTTGATTTACATAGGTTTTGATAGTATTGTTAATATTTCAAGTCACAAGCTAATATTTGTCTTGCTTTGTAGAGTTAGAGCTAGTCATTCATCTAATAATCATGATAATAAATGTGTGCTTATGACTATCTCGGTGTTTGGAAGATGAATTGTGACTTATCATTCATAATCTGTAAAGAAAGTTGGTTTATTATCAACAAATGTTAAACTAAAATATTATTGTTAAAGCCATGTATTTTTCTGATAGTGATGATTTATTTCCATCCAAACGATTATTCAATTTGAAATTATAAAACAGTTAAATTTACAATAAATTATCTGTAAATCGATATTTCTACAAATTATTATTGATGTGACGGTTGATTATCAATCGACTTTTGTAAGCTCGAGTGAAAAAATCTACATAAAAAAGACAATAAGTTGACTCAAACGCTAGTATTTTAACTGCTGATAATCACATCACTGAACAATCCTGACTGTCTCTAGTCTAACAGTAGTCAATTCAATCTGTGTATACTGAGAGTTGAAATATTTTCATTGATAAACTATAGTTTTTTCTCTTTCTGTCATCACTACTTCCATTAGCCATTTTACTGTTGCTGTGTGCAACCGTTTCTAATTGAAGTGCACGCAGGAGAATATTGTAAAAAGAAAAAAATAAGAAAAGGATAGTAAATTACACAGAAAGCGTTATAGTACTAAAATATTCCAAGGATACGCCAGTTTAAAAACAGCAGACAGTGTAAGCGATGGGAATTTTTTCCAAGAAAAGTAATGTTGTTAGTAAGTTAATAGAATAATTCTAAAAATAAAATAAATTACTTTTAAGAATAATAGTTAGCGCTAAGGTATAGCTGATAGTCTATCTCTGTATGATTCCAGTCTTAAGGTAGATAATTTCCTTAAAAAAGAAGTTATAATCTATTGAGGTTTCATAAAAACTGTGAAATGCGTTATGCAGTATGAAAATATTGTAATGTGTCGCTTTTGTTGATCACTTTTCCCGTCAGCCATGTTTACTGCTTGATGAATTTTCTATATATACTAATGTACTACATGCTGCAAGAATAGTATCTTTCTGTCGACATTGAACTATTGTGTATAATATCAGATCTTTGTGACTCGCTTATTTAACCGAATTCAACTATTCGTTTATATTCAATTGCTACGTGAACATTAAAATGCCGATTGCTTTTTTGGAAATAAACATATTAAGCATTTATGATCTGTTTTCTTTAATCTGACTGTTACTATTATGTTTTTGCTAATTCTATACATCGATAGTCAAGTGAGTTAAATACGGTGATACAGCATGAAATAATACGTTGTCAAAACTTAAAAGTATATAAGTTATACATCAAATACATCATATGTTAATAAAATTGCAAACCAATTTTGTACGTAAGTAAAGTTATAGCACGATATTTGAATATTTTCAGCTTCGATTAGCTCCCTTACCAGTGTTAGATCTACATTAGGTTGTATAGACTAGAGAATTTCATCTTCTATTGGATTTTACCATTTTTGATTGGGGTCATTGAGAGAAAACTATGATTATGAGTGAGTGTACTTCATGCCTTAAATGAAAAGCCGATCAAAGCAGACAGTAAAAAGCGTGCGATTGATGTGACGAGTGCTCACAAATGTAAACTATATCATTTTTGTTCGTTCTGTTTCGGTTTCGAACCCCTCAAAAGGCATCGGAGTTTCGAGTATTCGAGAAAAAGAAACCTATCGGAAGAGTGATACAGAGAGCTCGGGCAGACCAAAACCTGCGAAAATGATAGCTTGCAGTGATAAACTTCATTTCTCTTCTGTGAAAGTTATTCAAAATTATAAATAATGTTTGCTCAACAATAAATTCAGAACGACTATTGTGTTATGAACGTCTGATAAAATATATAAAAATATTAACTTTACATTCTATCAAAAAATTAAATTATTTGTTAAATGAGCTACTTATACGACATCTGAAACTTGAAGAAAAGCTGATTTATTAGTTAGACACATATCAGATGAATATTTTTTCCATTTTAACCTCTTTCGTAATATTCGGAAACTTCGCGTAAATATTCAAATACTCTAAGTACTATTCTTCTTAGCATTGAAAAGATAATTTTCATCGAAGAAACATAGTTCATATTTAGTTTAGATGTTCAACGACTATTAAACGTAAGTATACCCATGTTCTAATATTCTCCTCAGCATTTACTCGATAAGTTTCGACCACTCGACCCATTGGAAGATGGGAATTCGAGTGGTCGAAATACCCATCGCATCACCGCTTATGGATGGTTTCAAAAATTTTTTTAAATACTCCCGAAAAGTATCACCACAGATTAGCTATACCACCATACGATTTCACCAAGGTGCACACTGAATTCATATTTATAGCTAAATGATTCCCATAAAAAAGGGTATTATTTTTATACAGGTGACTTGACCACAAATTCTTCTCACTAATAAAATATTAAAAATAAATAACCAACTCATTTTTCTACTATTTCAATTGCATCGAAAAATAATATATTGATAGCATATTTATTTTAAACAGCGTATTCTAGATATAGTATTTGTTATTAATTGCTTCGGATCTGTAACATTCATTTTTTTCATCAACGTTTAACAGCAAATAAAACATTGGCAGAATGAATCGTTTTGGTGATATTGATGTTTCAAATAAAACACTCCCACCTGTTTATGGTTATCGTAGTGAAAAACTTGTTCCTATTGAAAAAGCATTAGAACCTATCTTACCACACATTGATGAATTACCATATTACATAGAACATGCTAAAAAACACTGTCATTTTCCATCAGAACATGGACTAACACAAGATCAATCAGCTGCTATCTATATCTATACAATGGAATGGGGTGATACTACATTGTATCGTTTATTAAATAAAGCATTACGATCAGAAGATCGACAAGCATTAAAGATATGGTTTCCGTACTTGAAACTATTTGATACAGCATTGGATAAGCTACCTACGGTCAAAGAAGCAGTATGGCGAGGTGTACCTATTGATATTGGTAAGAATTACACCAAAAATCAAATTGTGACATGGTGGAGTGTGAATTCATGTTCATCATCGTCGAACGTTATTAAGACTTTTCTTGACAATAGCAAAACGTCAACCCTATTCTTAATCGAAGCTATTAATGGAAAAAAGGTTTCTGGATATTCAGCATATGAATCTGAAGATGAAGTTATTTTACGGATGGGTACCAAATTTCGTGTAAAAAGTGATCCATTGGATCAATCGAATGGTTCATATGTTGTACATTTAATTGAAATTGATAATAACAACGCTGAACCATTAGCATCCGCTATGACTCAAATGCAATTGACTACAACAGCATCAATGAATAATAATATTTCTGGTAAGTGAGGATGTGGGTGTGCATGTAACAGAGATGGAATCAGTGTCAGTACAGATTTAAGATCGACTGGTCTGCCGGTAGACCAGTTCCATCTCTAGAGTGCAAAGGGAAGACGAACCGTTACATGCACCCATGCCATGATGTATTTTGTATTAATGTGTTATAATATGTAGTTAAATGAACATATTTCGATTGAATTTTGTTATGTCTGTCTCATTTCATTTATTTGCAAAAAGAAGTAATACTTATAATCTTAACGAAACTCCAGTGCCCATGTTAAGTTGACTTAGAAAAATGAAAAAAAAATGTAGCATGAGTCAAACCACCGAGTTTTCAATCTCCTATATTTTCTTCATTTTTATGCCCTTTCCTGTATTTTACAAAATGTTTGATCCTATGCAAATTCCTACTTTTTCAAAAACTCGTAATCCGAGGTCAACTAGTAAGGAAAAAATGTTACACCTCTAGCCAAACAATGATTGTCAGAAATTTCGAATTTCATTCAATTCATAGCTTGTCTCCTTCAAATTCTATAACCTTCTTACGGTTTTCGAACGATTATTAGAAAGAATTTTCGTAAATTCCTAAAAGATCTAGAAGGAATTATTCCTATTTTCAAAATTAGCTGATCTTAGTACTGTTACTAATATATGTCATACCACGGGATTACAAAAGATGTCTCGAAAGTTCTTTTCACAGCTCGATGTCTTCTTTTCTTGAAGCGATACCCAATATCCCTGCTAATGCCAAATGGATACAGAATGGTGTAACTGTTGCTGGAGGCAACTGGGCAGGCAATGTGGCGAATCAACTCTACTACCCACATGGTCTCTTTGTAGATGGTGATCAAACAGTTATCATTGCTGATAACGAGAATCATCGTATCATCCAATGGAAGAAAGATGACACGACGCATGGGCAAATCGTTGCTGGTGGCAATGGCCAAGAAAATCAATTGAATCAGCTAGCTTGGCCTACAGATGTATTGGTCGACAAAGAGTCGGATAGTCTCATTATTTGTGATTACGGGAATTGCCGGGTTGTGCGGTGGCTTCGTCGTAGTGATACAACACAAGGAGAAATACTCATCGAAAACGTTAAGTGTTATGGATTGGCTATGGATGATCAGAAATATCTCTACGTCTCTGATGCTGCAAAACATGAAGTAAGACGATATCCATTGGGAATAAACAATGGGCACTCGTGTTGCTGGTAGTAATAGCAAAGGTGATGGTCTTGATCAACTCAACGAGCCGAGATATCTCTTTATCGATCGACAACAGAATGTCTATGTGACAGACTACGAGAATCATCGTGTAATGAAATGGGTTAAAGGTGCACAAGAAGGCATTGTCGTCGCTGGAGGTCAAGGTCAAGGGAATTCGATGACACAATTGTCGTATCCGAACGGACTCTTCGTTGATATGCTCGGTACACTCTATGTGGCAGACTCGAACAATCATCGTGTCATGCGTTGGCCTCAAAGAGCCAAACAAGGCACTGTAATTGTGGGTGGAAATGACTGGAGAGCGGGTGCAAATCAGTTCCTCTACCTTCGCGGTTTGGCTTTCGATCAATATGGTAATCTCTACGTCGTCGATAATGCGAATAATCGTGTCCAAAGATTTTCGCTCGAATAGACTAGTAAATTGTTCTTTTTCATGTTCTGCTTTGAAATAGATGCGAAAGAAATTTTCTTTGTTTTTCTTATTATTCTCTAAGCGAGACATTCACTCTGTCTATCTCTTCAAAGAAAAGGAAAAAGCCAGAGAATATAAATACAAGTTTATTGTTAAAATCGAAAAAAATATTACAATAGAAAAATTACATTGGAAATGAAATTCAAAGAAAAAGACATAAAAAAACAATTCCATAAAGTATTGCACCAGAAAAAAGTTACAAGAAAAAAAAACAGCAAAGTAGGGTATGTGTGTGCGTGTGATTGTACCTACGAATGTGAATAAAGGTTAAGGTCTTTGTTTATATACAACGACACGCACACCCGAATATTCATCCATTAGAAGAAGAACTTTTTATAAGTTTTCATTGAAGCGAATAGATCTTAGTTACCAAAAAATGACTCTCTAGACACATTAAACTTTTAATTTTCACAAAGCAATGAATCTTGAATCAAATAACATGAATAACTGCAATCTAATCCAATGATAAACATGAATGATTTGAGAAAATAAAAGAAAAAATATAATGATTATGTCATCATTTGAAAAAATATGAGCAAATTGAGATTTTGATCGAACCTGAAAGAATTACAAAATTATTTAAACAATATTCAAGAAAATCCACTGGCCATTGCCGAATTATCATCAGTGGAAAGTATACAGAAAATATGAATGCCACACGATACTTATTCAGCAAAAACTCTACATTAATGAATGGTGCTTTAAAGCTTGATAATCAAACAAGTTCGTGTGTTTTTAATCTTTCATCAGAGTGCATCCAAAAACTCAACTATAGTCTAGATAAAACTTAGTAATCTACAAGACCAACTTCTCAAAGGTTAATCAATATATTGGAACGAATAAATTTGCATTTATTTATGAGGGGCAATAAGCATAGAGAGGTCTATTACTGTATCTACTTGTATTATTCAGAATTACAGTCGTTCAACCACATTCTATTATCTGTCCGGGAGCTGTTGTATGAATCTGTCTACTCATTATGCGAGTCGTACCATGTAATGATATTTGATTAGTATGATCATCAAATATCGGACGGACTTCAATTTTACATCGGAGTCGAAACAATTTTCTCATGAATCGGACAGTTTCATTTCGGTAGATGCTGCCGGAAAGGATGTAAAGAGCAAAGGTCGTAGTATAAGTAAGATAATATGGTAGCGCTGTAATTTTGTAAATAAAGTAGTATGTAGATAAGCTGAAGACTTGAACAGGCAAAAATCCCATAATATAAATTGTGGCAAATGGTGCACAAAGAATGAAGTAAGAGCTCACTTGAAGAAGAAGCATACGAATAAGCTGACCTTCGGTACGACGAAAAGACGAGGTAGAATCAGGAAAGGCACGAACTTGCTTGGTATTATATATGGTCATAAAACCAAATATTGACATCAAAATCGGTGGAATAACGCCTACTAGTAATGCTTGCATAATTGGATACACGCGGCTGTAAAGTGTAGTGACGCGAATACTACAGGTAACTGTTGCACCTATCTGTAAATCCATCAAAATAAATGTGCTAAAGTAGAAAATTGTGAATACGATCACGACAATTGTAATTGCCCAACGTGCTACAGTAACATTGCTGAATTTTCGTTTTCCAGCATCGAATGAACTTGCGCAAAATCGATCGACTGAAGCGAGTATAACTAATTGAGGTGACACAACAATGATTACACCTATGACATATTGTATGGATTTACAACAATAAAGGCAGATAGTCGATGGATCGTTCGAGTACCCGAAAGCCAAGAGACGAAAAGTGAGCACGACAATCGAAAATAAGAGATTGTCGATAGACTGAGCAAGAAAATAACGAGAGCAGGCGTGATGGTAAAGTTTAGCTCTTGTGAGCACGGCAATATTCAGCGAGTTCCCAACAACTCCAACTACCATAGTTGGAGGTATGAGCACTCGTACAATTGTAGCAGCGAGTGAAGCTAGTGGATCGGCCATTGCTCATTTCCTGTTCTTTCGTTGTTGAATGCACAATGTTTTCTCTTATAAAAGCTTGGTGACATTCACTCTGCCACAATCTATAATAAGACTTCCAGTAAATACTGGGATAAAGATTTGTTTGAGAAAGAAGAGGAATTAACTCAATCTAAGACGGAGGATCTATTCAAAAAAGATGTGATTTTAATTAACAACACATTTTTTTTTAAATAGATTATCCATCTTAGGTAGATATAAATAATTACTTTTCTTTCTCAAACAGATATTTGTTAGGTTACGTTATAGATCTTGACTTTATTTAAATAAGTAGCTTAAGCTTTCACAAAAAATAACAACAAAACGAAGGATCGTTCATCTATATACATCATATAGATGGTAATTCTGGCATCTCCCTCAACACAAAAAATTATGCGAAGATTTCTTATGGTAAGAAGTGTTCGTATAATATTTTTAACTGAATTAATGTTAATATTGACGAGAAGAATAATTTCACAAATGTAATGATTGCGCCGATGAAGAAGACTAGATTAATCAAATGAATACCGAGAATAAAAATATGACAGTGTTCATCCACTTCATGAACAGCCATTATCATAACTGGACACTTATGAATAACATGCGGATCAGTTGGCCGATTTGTCTTGAGAAAAAAATCAGAGACATTTTTATCTCGAATTAGAATATACTTGTCTGACATAGCACAATATTGAATACATCTTGATGCATAAATACCATGAGTTGAGTCAACGAGAGGCAATCATATGTATAATAATTTCCCTATGACACGTATAAAAATTAAGCCAATCAGCAAACCACGTCCTAAGTACACTTTGCGAATTATGTATAAACGATTTTATAGGAAATGAATAAAAGATTAAAACGTAAACATGGTGTTTGTTCAGGAATAACAGCATCCCAACAATAAATACATATGCGTATCATTTCGCAATATATCTAGATGAAAGTAATATTCTTGTAATTTATAAAAATAAAATGATGTTTCATCTGGAAGAAACTGTGTTTCAACAAATAATAATGATGAAATTGTATGTATATCATACATGAGAAATATTTGTATTAGTGAAATAATCTGATTCAGTATCAAAAATGAAAAGTGGTTAGTTTGCTGAGCAAATTGGATCAAGTGTTCGAC
The DNA here is from genome assembly GCA_900239745.1 of Rotaria magnacalcarata. Classification (NCBI taxonomy): domain Eukaryota; kingdom Metazoa; phylum Rotifera; class Eurotatoria; order Philodinida; family Philodinidae; genus Rotaria; species Rotaria magnacalcarata. Next base: position 11,380 of record OENM01000708.1, read on the forward strand.
TTCTTGTATAGTGGTGCACATAATAATAAAATAAATATCATATTGATAAGGTGTATCATATGCAGAATTAATCTTCTTTATTTTTGCTACGACGTTGATTTTTGGATATGATTCATGAATATTGAATATGTGATGAAAATTTGTGATCAATAATATTTAATGAAATAATAACATAACAGAATAATAATACTAAATCAATAAAGAAATAGTTTAGTTAATATATCACTGCATAATATTGTAAGATCACTAAATATGATAACTAACGTATAAATCAATAATGCTGTAGAACATAAAGAAAATAATATACCCAATATGTTGGTTGAGCTCTAAATAAATCATGAGTGCAGGGTATGGGTGTGAGTAGACAAAGAGCTTTCCACCCCCAACCTCAATATTAAGAGAAACGTTTTCCTTGTTACAAATGTTGTAGTCACTTGCAGTAAGTCAGGTAAACGGACTACTCGGACGGTCAGCACAATGGAAATCTGTACGTCGAACTGAAGCACTTGAAACGTTTAGAAATTCTGAAGAAGGCGCCGTCGATGATTCAGACGCGTGACGTGTACTACAATCGTCAATACAAATATCTAGCTCATAAAATTCACTATCATGTGCTGATGTACGCCTGAAATGTTCACTTGGCACAGAGAAATAACACCATCAAGATGAATTCACTGGTCTACAATCAGATATCATATCCGAAGTTTTACTCGATGATCAAATACATCTGATATCAGTCTGATTATTTGAAGACTAGCCAAGGTGCTTTGCAAAATGTGAAGCAGATCTGCTTCTCCTTCGATGGCAGTCGTTGTCACTCACAAAGGTATAAAGACTCGATTCCCTTTATCAATGTACGTTCTGTGATAAAGTACTGTGTCTAGAACACTTTTTCAAATGTTATCATTTCATTGAATTCTGAAAAAAAGAAGTGATTGTGCTGTTCAGTTTTCTTATTTTATTCAATAAAAGTGGAGTAAAAATCCTTCAACGTCGTACATGACTATGCGATGGAATAAGGAGAATATAATTACGTCTAGAAACATCAAGAGAATGTAAATTATGAATGATAAAGTTAAGTTTAAGTTTAAATTGAAAATTGAGTTCAACTTCATTTTTTTTAAGGTTACTTTACCACCCTCAATGTAAACACAACACTTTCAAAAAGAAAAACATCATTTAACGCACTTTTTGGCTTATGCAAACTTTTGTGTACAGAAAGTGATGTATCTCCTGAAGGAAAGAAGATTCTGGTCTGAAACTTTTAGGATACAGAGTAGATCTTTACTACTATTTACAAAATAAATATCAGCCTTCTACGACTTTTCTAGACAGAATTATAATTTTTATTGAAACGTACACGTTAGAAATTGATGTAGTAACACACCCATTGACACAGCTGATAGTAAGAAAAATTTTAAAAGCGAGGAAAATACGAAAATCACACAAATCACACAAATCAGTTATTCTTCTTTGCCATCTTTTACAGAAATCATTTAAAGAATGCTCCGTCTTCAGTTTTCTCTGGGTTTTTGTATAAATGTAATATCGTTTCTATAAGAATCTAAATATTTAATTGTCATTCGACTTGGAAAGAATCTCTGAGTACTTAAAAAATGTTGGCTCAATGATCGTTCCCATGACCAAAGTTCCACACTCCAATTACTTGTCAATACACTCTCTACAGACTGAAGAAAACTTGTTCGCCCCCCGTTTATATTTCCATCGCCAGTAACCAAAACAAGAACTTGTGATCTAGTCTGAGTATCTTTATAAATATGAAGGAGTTGTAAAATTTGAGCATGCAACATCTCGTCCACACCATCTTCCTAGAAAAAAACGAAAAAGTCATTTTAGGGTGACGGCGATCTATAATATGACTCACTGGGCCACTCACTGAACGCTCAATCACTATGCATTTATAACCACAAGATGCCCATTCTTTCCAAACCGGCAAATTTTCTGGTGGTTTACTTCCACCAGCAATACGTGTTTTAATATATATCTTTAATTTATCATTTTCAACTACTCTAACAAGATTCTTAACATTTACACGAATAGCTGGATTTTTTTGAGTTGCTCCAGTTGTTGGATCACGGATTGTTTGAGAGCCAATGAATATATTTGAACAATCAACAATAATATGATAGTCTGTTGATACAAATGGCTCTGGAGCAGACACCTAAAGAACATATATTTAAAAACTTGTCAACGCAGTTCTTCTGGGGCTAAAATATGGAAATCGCATATCTTCATAGAAAGCACTCTAAATGCTCTTACTTCTTTCCCCTTCGTTCCTGAGGAAAATCGGTAGCAGTCTGGATTGCGCCCTTCAACTCCTCCCCGCGACTTAGGATAACTTATGTAAAGATCTTCATTTTATCCCCCCCCCCCGCTTCGTTACCNGGGGGGGGGGGGGGGGGCAAAAGACTCGACTTAAAATTTCCGCTCACTATTTTCTTCGAAAAATATACGTGACTTCCACAAAAGTTAAAAGAAAAAATGGAACTCTGGGAATATCTCTAAATAAGAAATTTCTAAAACAGAAATATCCAAAATTTTAAAAGTTGTTAGTTAATAAATATATCATTTAACGAAGTGAAGAGTCAATTTCGACATCTACAAAGACTCATGTCAACATCAGTGGACGTATGCTTTTGTTTGATATTTTCATGATATTCATCATCAAGCAGATAATACTTCAGAAGGTGGGTAAAATTATGTTATTCATCTATTTTATTCCAAAAACTTTCTTTCATTACTTATATTTTAGCATAGAATCTTCGATTCGCAAGTCGATTGTCTAGAAAGCTTCTGAATATTTGGAGTTTTATTCAACTGACACAAAGTGAACCATATATGTAAAAGTCGAGAACTTCGACTAAACCCCCCCCCCAGAATTGAACGCCACCCTATAATAGAAAGGCACCCGGAATAGAACGCCACTAAAAAAAGGACGATTTATTCAATCGTAATAGAAAGCCATGGCTTCCAAATCTGGGGGGGGGTTACAGTAAAGATCTTCAAAATCAGAGCACGACACATGAGAGTGAAGACATTTTATGTCACTGGAAGTTCTCAATGGATGATAAATACACAATTCAAAGTTCTAATACTTGATCAGCCACTCAGTCTAAAGTTCGAATACAAGTTATCAAATTGAATCGACTTTTCGAGTTTTACGCTGCTACGTTATTTTCTGCTCTATCCTTTATAAAACCCAGTGTTAAATGAGTGTTGAAGTGTTTAATGGTAGACATTAAATCTCACTCCTCCCCCACAGACCGGGACATACAGACTGAATAAACTTCCTATTATTATTAGGTATCGTAATTAATCAAAATACATTAATAGCTTTAATCTACGTTTTTCAAATATTCTAAAGGAAAACCTGTCATTTTTTTCACAAATATATGCTATTTTACAATATCCATAGTTATATAATGTTTCATATTTGAATGTCACAGGGATTGCGCGAGATAAGTTCTTTACATGTGTCTCTTTTGATGTTAGAAAGACTGGAAAAAATAACGGACTTTCTATGATTACATTACACGGACAATGAATATGAGGATCGTAAAAGTTCAGTTCTAGTTCGAATCTGAGGAATTATTCAACTAGATCAGACCTTGCCATGTAAGCTCCCATGTTGCTAAAATCGCGATTAAATGACGATTTTACAACAAATTCTGTTCATTCATAAGAATAATTTTCTTCTTCTGTTAGAATCAATTTCGACTACATTGTGAAAAGTACGTTTTAATCTATGAAAATTTCTTTTTCGCATAAATAGATTATTGTTAACATCGAAACAAAAAGTAAATTTTGCTTTTATCCACATTAATCTAATGTCAAAACTGAAAAAATATAAAATAATGCGTTTTTATTTTATTTATAGATTGTTTCGGAAGCAAAATTAAAAGTGAGTTTTACTTTATGAAATTGAAGAAGGTTTTTTGTATTTTAGGATAGATGAGAAGAAATTATGTTTATCACCATCTGGTAGAAATCGATGATAATGCTATGGTGACGATGCTTATACAGACGCTACCATCACCCGTCGATATACAATCATAGCCCCAAATCATGGCAATAGGAATGGGTTCGACAAGTGGAATTATTGTTTGTATAATCGCGATGTTTTTGTAAAAATCGTTGATTTGGGCAATTCCCCATGATACTATACGTCCTATAAATCGATACATCTTAAGCGATTTCCATAACATGGGAATAGTACTGAATTTATATCCGTGGTGTGGATTTGTTTATTTCAACCATTCTGCATTCAGATAGGCATGTAAGTATCCTTTCTGCAATTACAAAAATCCTTCCTACAACTAGGGGTGGCACTTTAACTATACTTTAAACATTAAAGTTAAACTAAAACACTTTAAAACTTTAACTTTAATTAAAGTAAGACACTTTAAACTTTAATTAAACAAAACACTTTAACATTTTAACTTTATAAAAAACAGGGGTAAAGTGACAAATAATTTTTAGCGCTTAGTGATCAATTCTCTAATAGTTCAACTGCAACTTTAAACGTTAAAATTAAAGTTAAAGTACTTTAATTTTGATATTAAAGTATCAAATTTTAGTGTTCTACTTTAATACTGTTTTTAAAGTGTTTTAAAGTTAAAGTGCCACCCCTACCTACAACTAATGCTGAATAATAATCAGGTGATGTGTCTCATAGATTTTCTGAAAAGGCGTTTAAAATGAAAGCGTTAGAGATAAAAAAGAGATATTCAGTATATGACACATACTAAAGACTGAGAGTGCATACACATGTAGCATCGTATTAGAAAAAGTTGTCATAAAGGCTGGTGCAGTAACTTTGAAAATTTCCCAGAATATTCATGCCTTATGAAGTATTCAAGAGATAATGTTTTTCATATTCAAGAAAATCTTATATCTTTCACGTCTACATCTAAAGGTGTTTTCAGGAAATAAACAAAACACATATAATCAATCGTTCGAACGTTTACGTACCGGCTTTGGCGTGACAGGAGACGGACCTATAAAGTTAACAACAACTTTTATTGTAGTATGTAGTCACAGTAAAAACTTACCGCCAGGCTCTGGTGGCTGAGGTTTAATATTCCGTAATACGATCGGTTGATCACTGGTCGTGCCCGATGGAACTCTTTCTCCAGGCCCCAATGGTTGATTGCGATAATAGGCTTCGTATAAATCTCTGTCATTTTGCTCTTTGAATACCCTTTTTTTTAGATCGTCAATGTCGATAGTGCAAGTAAATTCTTCTTTTCTGGCCAGTCTTTTTTCAATTTTCACCCAAACCTTTAATTCAGTTGAATTGGGAGAAGGGTGTACTAGTCCTAAAATACAGGAACAGAATGTCAACTGATGAAAGGTATACCTGTTAACTTTCGCTTTAGTAGAAGTGTAGCCAGAAAAATGGTAGGTGAGGGGCATCGATGAAACCAGTCTAATAGCAATCTCAATTTTTCTGCTTTTATCGCAAACACTAATGCAAAGTTGTTATTGGCGGAACGATAAAGTGCGTTTTAGGCAGTATTTCATTTTGACAACTGATCCATTGTCAGCAAGCCGTTATTTTATTAGTAGACCGGCCGATCGTCGAAAAAGTAGACCGTTTTCATCTATGATTACAGTAAAACTATCAAATCGTTTTAAACATCGAAATCTCTGTGGTCAGATCAAGAAAGTATCAAGAGATAGATTTTCTAGAATTTTTGGAGTCAACTAGGGAGATAGGATTAAGTTTCTTGTTCGATTATTCAGTTTTTATCTACAATCATGTCACAGGAAGGTTCCTTAGTGATAAAAGAGAAGTCTTAAATAATTAGGGTAGCGATTCAGAGTTTGATATGACTGATATTAGACGAGAAAAATCAATGATGACTCATATAAGATCAGAAAAATCAACAATGATTCATGCCGTGCCAGTCCGATCTGGCTGGGTTCGAACAGTACCGGTACTGGCCTAGAAAAAATTCTACCGGTTGCATAGTTACCTCCAGTTGTTACTTCTGATTTCTTGACATAAATTTGATTATTGTTTAAGATCGGTACACATTTTCCTGAAATATACATAATATGTTCTGTTCATCATCCCCTGGTTTCTACTCGAGCTCACCATTATATTTTTCAATTGCTTTCACTACCGATTCTTCTCGTTCAAATGTGATTGTTGCCGTGCCATTCAATGGCGGTTTGTTATCTATTTTTCTAAATAAATCTATAGAGGCTCCCTTTGTTTCTTGGTTAATCTAAACGCGAAACAATCGAATTTAGCGTATGTTTGGTAGAATTTGTCCTTGCTATTACTTTAATGTTACCGACAGTTGAAAATACTTTCCACAATTTATCGAGTAGATGTTCTTCAGATATGTCCAATGGTAAACCACTGACCAATATCATATTTTCTTTGAATCTTTGTCGGTTACCACCAGAATTACTCGGAGGATCTAGAACACCAATGAAAACAATTATATTTTGTGAGCCTTTCACTTAGGTAGGATTGTATAACGACTGCCACAGAGTCAATGTCGAGCCCGTATTTCGAAATTTTTTCTGTCACTTCAGTGCTTACTATTATTCTGTTTGTAATCATCAAATACCATTTTAACCACCTCAGCCATGGCATGATTCAGTCGTAATGAATTAATCTGATTTTGCTGAACTGTAGTTCCATCCTTCAGAGGACACATGAAATCCCCATTGGTGTACGAAGCTGCTTTGCATATACATCCAAAACAATATGTGTGCGAGCAAGGCAATAAACGTGGATCAACAAAATGTTTAAGACATATTTTACAGGTCACCAAGTCTTCAAAGTTCCTGCTTTCTTTCGTTGTTGGCAGTTTTGTGGCCATACCGAAGCTTGTTAATCTAGTAATCGAACGATGAACGATCGAATAAGATGAGTGAAAATCTGAAGTGTAAACGAGCAATTTATTACGAGACATACACACCAAACAACTTTCGAGTGCTCATCAATTTCTATGAAAAACCATCAAAAACTGCTTTGGACAGGTTGAGCCCTTTAGTCTTGCAATAAATTAACGAAGTATTTAACGCAATACGATAGGGAATAGAGCGTTGAAAACTGAACGCAATCAGCTATTTATATGGTATCTTTTATTCATGAATCAAATCTTATTCTTCAAACACTGTTCGAGACTAGTGATATTTGCCCATCAAAAAGGGTCGATTTGGACGGGGTATCAGCTGCCGTGCAGCCACTTTAGGGACCCCCAAGCTCATTTTCACATATGTTGTGCAACTTTCGGTTCTATCAAGGGAGAAAAAAAGCAAGAATCCACCCTTACTCCACCTGTACTCCAAATTATTTTTAAAGTAGATGAAATCTCGCTTTTTCTCCCTTATGGAAAGAACTTCACTTCGGAATGAAAAGTACCTAACACTGTGGTCTAGCAGGCAGACACAAAACAAAGAAAAGAACGAAGTCATTTCTCAGTACCCTCTTTTCATCGAAAATTGTTTATCTGGAAAGAATCAGGACTCCATCGAAGATAGAACGGCAAGTGTGATTTTTCGCCCCTCTAGACACCCGAGGAGGGGGACGGCACGAGATTCGGGGAAAGGCATTTTTTCACATACCTAGTCAATGATTATTGGACCTTAGTTTCGAATATTTTGGGGATCGATTTTCAAGGAAGCGAGAAAGAAAGCTTTTCAAACTTTTTGAGGCCTCAAATGGTTGAATCTACGGATACCTTTATGTGCATAAATTAGAACGAGTAATTGAATTATTACTCTGTAACTTCAGCAAGCAGAGGACGGTTTTAAATAAAATCTGTTTTTTCATATTTTCAAGCGTATACTACCTGATATATACTACGGAAGTGAAGTCAACGTTTGTTGATATCAAAGTAAGAGAAAATCTTCTTTATCTCATGATTTTTATTGACTTTGTTGCGAAAAGATACGAACGAACAACTGAAAAAAAGAAATTTTTTGTTAAAGACATTCTCTACTTGTTAAACTTAAATAGTTGCAATTCATTGTCGATGTAATAAATTGCATCTCTTTTATCGAGTGAAAATTAAGCATGAATAATAGCTACTTCTTGCGTAATTGAATCGAAGATTTTCCATTAGGAATCTGGAGAAGAAAACGTGAAATAATTGCACACAGAGTATTTTCAAAGTAGGAACACGTTATCTGTTTTTATTCTATAATTTTTCTCTGATAAAGTAATCGACTTTTAGTGGAAAGAAAAGAAAACTTTCTCACCGTGGCAAGGGTTACACAACTTTTACGCCTTACCATTATTGACACATTTATGTTTGCAACTATAAAGGTATACACACGTCTAGCCCAACATAAAAAAAGGTATCCACACAACTCATCTTACTAAAGACTCGAAGAGGTATGTGAAGCACAATGTTTTTAGACTTTTAATATTCATATACTACATAAAATTAATCGTATGTGACGATGAAGTTCTGTATGAAATACACAAAATATCTGCGATGTCTCGAATCAGATTTTCAATTACAGGTGTATGACGAGGAAGGACTTTAAACGAGAAATTCTTTTTTAATGCCCATATAATAGGTATTGTTTGTTCCATGTCAATAAATTTCATGTGCTTTTTGAGGTTTCTTGATATTCATGAAATTTCCAAGTCTCTTGAAGACTTATGAAATCTTGAAAGATCTCACAAAATTTCGTGAAGTGTAATAAAATGGTATGAAGTTTTACTTACGAGTAAAATGCTACTTTTTGTACTTGGCAACTTGTCGTAATATTCTACGATATTCCCATTTAAATAGGGATATAACAAGCTTGAACCTCTCGGTCACGGCACATCCCTATTATTGTTCCTCTCATGAATTGTCTCTTAAGATTTTGAACAATTGTTTTTCTCCTATAGATCAATCGAATTTAATGGCAGACAATAATGGCGATCATCCAATCTCATCACAATTGACGGAAACAATAAGTTTTGACGTTAATATAGACATAATACGGAATTCAGAGTTTCAAGGATTTGTTACGAACCTCGAACGTTCCCAGCATGTCATCATTATTATGAACGAAACTCATGGAATGGTAATCATTAATGGAAAGAAAACAGCCGTTAAGAAGTCAAGAGTACAAATCGAAGGTAAAATTAGTAAACTATCCTCTGGATACCCTCCACCGCAGCCTAGTGCTCCTATTGATCAAGTGTTATCAAATACAATTGAATTGAGCGTTGCCAAAAATAATTTCCTTGAAAATTTTGGCCAAAAAACCCTAAATACAATTCGAGAACAAGCAGGTATTAATAGCGCAAATATTATAAACGGTAAATTACAATTGTCGGGAAATAATGCTGCAATTACAAAGATAAAATCTTATCTTAAAGAAACACTTTATGAAAAAAATCTATCGATTACCTTTGACATAAAAAAGCATCTCGAATCAACTTGGAAAGGATGTATATTAAAAGAATTTTCAAAAAAATATCGTGTGGGAACGTCTTTACAAGAGTTCCGTTTATGTGATAGAAACAAAGGTGATACTACTCCGAAGAGAGGCTTACCTAATGCACGAGGTAGGCACTATGCTAATACCAGTCAAAGGAAAATCGATGATCCCAAAGAAGGTGACAGGAAAGAAAGATACAAACCCAAAGTGACAGAATATGAAGATGCAGCAAATCAAGGAGAAGATGATGATGAGGATGATGATGATAACAACAGTCAAGGTTCAAATTCTGATCAATCATTGTCAGCAAATTGTATAACCAATAGTTTCACTATGATGAATTTTAATGATCGTGCTGAACAATCTATTGAAGTATCCTTATGTAGTGATTCTGAAGCTTCTTTATCTAAAGCTTTAGCAGAACTACAAAGTTATTCTTTTAAAATTGAATCTTGGACATTAACAGAAGATGAACTAACATTTATTTTAAAACAACAACAGCGAGGCAGACCTCTGCAAAACAACATGTCAATTAGAGAACGATCTACGCAAATTAATTTTTACCTTCACCATTTGGCACAGAACCCGTTCGTACATATCTATATATATTACACAAGAGGTATGTGGCATGTGAAAGTGAGTGGATTTACATCAGACGTACATTCCGCAGTATCTAAAATTAGAAGCTATTTAAATGATGTAGTTGATACTGAAGTACAAATTCCTATATCACGAGTTATGGCATTTTTTCTTAGAAGAAAAGCGTCTTCTGATATTAATAGACTAGGAAATCTTCACAATATCAAGATCATCACCTTTTCTCCTCCTCGTCGCGCTAATACTACTAATGAACATGATAATGATAATCATTGTTTAAAACTGATTGGTTCTGTGTCACGTATTGATTTGGGACATACAGTAATTCAAAATTTTCTTGAAAATTTATCGGAAAAAGAACAAGACTTTCCATGTGCTACATGGGATATTTCAAAGAATATTTCTGCAAATATTATAACATGTCTGAAAAAAATTCACGACTCAGATGATTATGAAGCAGTCGGAATGGTTAAGTTCTATAATTCAGCCATCGAAAGAAGACAAACAACACCGAAAGTTACTATTACAGTAGTTGCTTTCAATAAAGAAACGGCAGATGACGTGATTCAACAATGTAAACATTTCGTTGAAGGATATGATGTATGGAAACCATCTTTGGAGGAATATCGAGCCCTATATAATATATTGTTGGTGGAAAAACGGCCAAATATTTCTCGCTTTCAACAAGAATGGGGCATTAACGTACAGCTTGAAAATGAAACTAATACTATTATTATCCCTGCACGATCAAGGATAGTTGCAGATGAAATAAAAGAAGCTTTGCAGAATTTAGCTGCAGGAAAAGCAAATCGAATCGCTAGTATTACAATAACTATTCCTATTCAGTTCAATATTCGTCGTTTTGTTTATCAAGCTATTCAACCTCTACTTGAAGAAGTAAAAACAAAAAGAGTTTATATTGACTCAAAAGATCGGAATGGACTAACTCTTCATGGCCGTTCTGAAGTCATCAATTCGGTTCAAGAAAAAATCAAAATCATCATTAATGATATTAATCAAAAAATTGTTACAAGTCATTTAACATTAACATCTATCGAATCAGAATTAATTCGAGCTAATTCATATCAAGTTCTTACACGTATTGAACGTGAAACCAATACCATCATTCGTGATGTTAGAATAGATGCGAAAGTTTCAAAATTAGATAAAAATGATGATACCAGCTCGACTATAACATGTGTGAAAAATAGTCGTGATCAAACAATTCTTGTCAAGAAAGGTGATATTATAAAGGCGAAAGATGTTGATGCTATTGTAAATGCTGCAAATGGGCCATTGAATCATGCAGGATGTTTAGATAAAGCCATTTCAGATGCTGCTGGTCCTGCACTTGATCAAGAATGTAAACAATTAATTGCGACAAATGGAGGTGTAGCAATATCTACTGGTAAAGCAGTTAAAACAACAGCTGGTCGTCTTCCTTATAAAAGTGTTATTCACGCAATTGGTCCTCAATATTTTGGTGGGAATCAACAAGAGCGTCCATTATTATTTTTTAGTGTCTTGTCCAGTTTGCGAATTGCTGAACAAGAAGGTTATAATAGTATAGCATTACCAGCCATCAGTGCTTCGACTTACGGTTTTCCGTTACAAGATTGTACAAATATTGTGATTCGTGCAGTAAAACAATTCTTTGCTGATTTTCCAAAATCACATTTAAGAAAAGTAATTTTATTAGATAATGATGATGCAGCTTGTAATTCATTTGCACGTGAAGTTGGAAAGGATCATACAAATACAGCTGCAGGCAATGATGAGGATATTACCAAATATGATTTACCTCCGCTAACGGCTAAATGGTGTTGGCAAGACGATGATGGGGAAAAAATTAGTGATGACAGTCAGACACGTCAAATCGAAGCTGCATTTCAACACTGTTTACAAACTTCCATTCCATCAACATTAAAAATTAATCCTGATAACTTAACAAGTGCTACTATTGTTTGTTATAGTATTCATTTTCATCCTAATTTGAGACAATTATGGATTGCCGATCCAAATGTATTAAATGGTCGTTTTGTTTGTGGATATCAAATGAGAGAAAGTACTGCCTATAAACGATATATTATTCGCTATCCATTGGTATCGCCAGTACATAATACATCTGATGGATATCGACCGAAACCATTGGATACATATCATTTAAAGATGCAGTCTAAAGAAGAGGATTGGAATATTATAAGTATCAACAATACAGCAGTAAAGCAAGCAGAGATAGCAATTAGAAAAGCCATCGTGTCTGCTACAATTTCCGAACCATTCTCCGTAAATCTAAAAGAAGATATTGATGCTCATAAGACAGCAATTACTACTATTGCAATTCAACAATTTATTCATATTGATTTTCAACAAGATTCCACCGGAAATTTATCATTGATATTGAAAGGTTTTCAACAAAATATCTTACAAGCAAAATTACAAATTTCATTATATGTACAAGATATTTTGAGGATGGAGGCTGATAAAGATGACGAATTAGATATACCTAGACAATGGGGCGATCAAGAAGAACAATTTAAATTAGTCGAATTACTTAAAAATGATACTGATTTTATTCGTATTGAAAAACGCATGCGAGAGACTGTAAGTAATGTGAAAATTGATAAGATCGAACGCGTACAAAATTTAAGATTATGGAATCATTATGCCCTTCGTCGTCGAATTCTTCAACAAGAATTAAGTAATAAGCCTAATTTACAAATTGAAATGGAATTATTTCACGGCACTCGAGCAGCACCGCCTAAGGAAATCTATAATGGTGAATATGGTTTTGATATGACATTTTGTACAAGTGGTTTGTGGGGACTCGGGACGTATTTTGCTATGAATGCTTCATATTCTTGTCAAAGCTATTCTTATCAATTACCGAATGGCAAACGTCAAGTGTTTCTAGCTCAAGTGCTAACAGGAGAAGTTTTTGATTATAAAGGCAAAAATGATCAAACCTTACGTCGACCTCCGAAGAAGAACGAAAGCATATCAGAAACACGTTATAACAGTGTAGCCGGGGAAACAGGAGGCAGTAAAGTTTACATTGTATACGAAAACCGTGTTGCTTATCCTACGTTTCTGATTACCTATAGTCAATGATGATTCTATTACTTTTATTTCATATTTGATTAATTTAATTTTTATCCGTATACTACATAAAGCCTAATGATTGAAACAAATAAATTATAAAAATTTGGTATTTTGTTTTCACTCATAGGAAGGAATTTATTTCCGTTCTGCATCGAAATAATAACTATACGAAGTTCTTATATATCAATCTATCGAATGGCATAAATATGTAAAGGTTATCTACTTCTTGCGTAAGTCAATCGAAGATTTCCCAGTAGGAATGTGAGAAAAAAGAAAAAGTGAAAGAACTGCACATCAAGTTTTTTAAAGTAGGGATACGCCATTCCTTTTAGTTCCGAAAGCTTTTTTTGCTGAAGAAACCGATTTTTACTACAAAAAACAAAGAAACCTTTCTTATCATTATTAACATATTTGTGTTTGCAAATACAACAATATATATACCTTTAATAGACGATGAAAAATTATTCAAAGTTATTGTCGTCTTACTATCAGACCTCTCACCATCACCACACCCCCAAGATAACAACGGAAGACTGATATTGGTCTATGTTTTTGCCAGTGTCTTCAAAGGCGTGTTGACCACTATGAATAAATAGTTCTTTTTTCACAAAAAGATTAAAAATTTAGGCATCTTCGGTGGTGATCGCTACCACAAAATCTAGGTCACACTCACTGTTATGTCAAACAACAGAAAAAAGAACGGATAAACGAACAAAATTCAACGATATTTTATTTCTCGCGTACTCACACAGACAAGAAACAAAAAAGTGGATGTTTCGATGGGTAGGGTGTACGTGAGGGGTGAGGGGCAAGGAGTTAAGTGATGACACCTAGCACCCTGGCACTTCAACACCTACTCAATACTTCAGCACCGACCCAGTAATTTTCGGTGCCACGTGCCAGCACTTACCCCCTTGGAAAAACTATCCGAGCAGTATATACAAGAAAGAACACGTTTCAAACAAGTGTAGTGAAAATGTTTAAGATCTTCGTGTTGTTTATCCGTGAACAATGGAAACAAGGGAAAGAGTCACGTGAATAAGGGTAGAAAATATGAGAGACACAGAGCTTTTCTTCAAAAGGGCGAAGTAGAACCTGAGATACGAATTAAATTTATCATTCGAATTTGCTGTCTGCCTTTTAACATACTTTTATTGATAAGTGAACGATTTCCTAGTTTTGGAGATATCAAATAATCGATATTTTTAAACTCATTAGTTCATCCTATTTTGTTATCACCCGCATAAATTTCAAATTTCGGAGAGTCGATTGTTCTCGTCGACCATAGGCCTGCACTCTCTGCGTATTTGATGGGTTGTGTAGTTAGTGTGGAGTAGAACTCTAAGTTATCAAAGAACAGATGTAACTTTTTTCTAGGTTTAAGCATTGAGGTGAGTATTTCATTCCAATGCTTCTGGCGGCAGTCGCTGCCAGATTATCGGCAATAAAGTGACTTGAGCAGAAACCGAGAGAATCATTCATAACGGCGTGATATGTGATGAGTAACGTGAATGCGAAGATGGACCCTCGAGGATCACCTTTCAAAATATTGAGCCAACGAGATTTTTCGTCATTTATTTCGATATACGATCTACGTCCACGTAGCCAGGTATCTATCCAGCGTAGATAAGCTCTTAGTAGATCCATCCGCTGTAGCTTTCCTAAACAACATTCAAACCAAAGCTGCTCGAATGTGGCTTTCAAATCAACAAATATAGTTGCCACCGGCGAGCTTTTGGCCATTAGACTTGACACTTGTTCGAAGAAAAGCAGTACCCGAGTTTGTAGTCTGAAAAACAGGATGGAAAAAGTTTCTCGTTAATCTTAAGAAAAACAACGAGAAGAGAAATTGGTTTTGTAAGCGATGGGATATATATGGATTCTTTTTTTTTACACGATTGTACAATATTGAGTATTTCTTCGGCCGGTGCAAGTGGGATTTCTTCATTGAAATTTTCCCACTCTACTGCAAGTGCATCTATGTATGGATGTGGACAATAAATATTTTCAGGTTCTTTGAAGAAATCTTCGTAGTAGTCGGCAGCCACTTTACAAATTTTTTCTTGAGTTTTGATGATGTCACCGTTGATGAGGATAAAACCGTGCACATAGGAAGATGACGATTTCATGAACTTTTTTATTCTAGGCCAGAAAGAAACGGATATAGGTGATGTTGTGTTGCGTGTTGCTATGGAAGCAGCTAGTTGATGAGATAGGAATCGTCGAAGTTCTTTTTTAGTGAAATTTATTCTAGATTTAAAAGTGTCTGTGAATTCAGCTTCGCCTCTACGTTTCTGTCTGAATGAAAGAGCTCGTGTGTGTGACATATATACTCTCAGTTCATGAGGTACTACTATACTATGTTTGTTTAAATGAAAAATAATTGTGCAACGAGAAGTGAGAAACCAGAAGAAAGAACATAATCAATTATTCTACCTGGCCTCATACATGTAGGTTGATGAGGAGTATAAGGTGTGAGAAAATGCGAGTCCGCCCAAGACATTAAACAATCAGCTTTGATATTATTTTTTTCAAGATCAATATTGAAGTCGCCGAATAGAGCACACAGAGGTAACAAACGGTGTTAGAGCATCCCAGTACCATGATTTACTCTCGGGTGCATAGACTCCGACTATTCTAAGAGATCTATTTTCGAGAATGTCAACAATGCAAATATTTGGTAGATCACAATGAATTCTGGTTGTTTTCAAATCGTTTCCGTTTGAGTTTTCACCTTTTTCAAAAACAAAATATCATAGTTAGAGAATAGTAGAACTTCTTGATAACGCAAGTTGAAATCTCGGACATTGAAAGAAAGAATATGAAAGGAATTTACTACAGAAGATGTATCAATGGTATTATATGAGTTCCAGATTTTTAAACAGTCACTAAGGAGTGGGAAACTTTCCAACTCCGAGATAATATCGCATAGAAGGAGAAAAATCAAAATGATATATATCACATTCAAGTAAAATGTTTTGATTAATATAAGAAAAAAAAGGTACAGTGTTAGCAGAAAGATTCATTAAAAGTCTTTACTTGTACGAGCATTGTTAAATTGAACCTTCCAACGATTAATTTTAACTTTGAAGTTGGGATCTAATATTTACCACATTTGCCTGTATTAATATTGGTTAAGAAAAATCACATCTCGTCAAGTGATCGAAATACTAATTTCATAAAAACATTTTCGTAACATGTTCATGCTGTGTTATAATTCTAGATTGCTTGTTATTATTTTCGAATAAATCGTCAATTTTGTTGACAATCTTCTCAAGAAGAATATTGACTTGATTCATACTATCTACTGAATCATCAATCTTATTCATCATTGAACTTGTAGAGTCAGCATTTGAACCCCATTGATGATTATTGAAGAGATATTTAGTTAGATCAACTCAAAATTGTTTCACTTTCGAGCATCTCAAATCATTCGACATATGTTCACATTTGTAATGAATACAATGAAATTTATTGGATACTGAAGTATGATCTTTAATGTCATTGCAAATCGTTCCACATTTTCGGCAAGTATTATCTTTTTTTGGCATTGTTTACGGAAATGTCCAATACCCATACACTTACTACAAATAAGAGCACATGCCTGGGCCAAATATTCTTCAACTTCATTTGTGAAATGAGCAAAATCAACTGTAAGACTCACATTTTTCACCAGTAATGAAAGTTGTGGAGGAATGGATGGAGCATACGGTTGAGAAAATGCTCAGCCAAGAAGCGACTGTGGCCAGTTATTCTCATCATAGAGAGCAAAGAAAGAGTAACTGGTCTTAACGAATAATAATAAAGCAAATTCATTCGATAAGCATTTGGATGTTGATTTACGAAAGCCACATAATTCCAAATCGATTTGTTTATTATCTTTGACAAACTTACATAATTCTTCAGCTGCTTTTTGTTCTTGAATTAATCGTGTTGAGAAACGAATGATAAAAGGAGAAAATGGATAACGAGTTTGAGCAAATGATTTACCTTCATGGGTTAATATGTCGGTTGTCAAGGAATCTGTATCTACTTGTAGATTTGCTGTTATTGTTGTTGTTGTAAATGGTTTTTATTCGATGGTGATATTCTTGCAATTTGTTTTTTTTTACGTTTGGTATGCACTGTTTTTGTAGTTGAATCTTGGATAAAATCATATAATTCTGAAAGTTCATCTTCAGTTGTCAAATGATGTCTACTTAATGGTGAATTTACTGGTTTAAGATTGTTACGATGAGTATAGGAGGAGGAATCGAGCGACGATTAGGCACAGGACCATTTCGAAGAGTATCATCTTGATAACGTTCGTCGTCGATTAATGCTAAATAAGCTTGCTTGCATAATTCAGACATTGTTCGAATATTTTGAGTTTTTCGAGGGCTATAGCATGGTATATAATCAGAGTTTTTATTGAGTTGGCCATGAATAGACAACATGAAGCGTCTTCTACTCATGATGAGAAAAGAAATTTGAACCTACACTCGTCATTTTCTTCGAAAATTTCTGTTCGTTCTAGAAAAGAAAGTTACACAGCTCCATCATATCAGAGAAGCAATTATTGCACACGAAAATATTTTTGATCGTTATCTTAGTAAGTATAGATATCAATGGAATATTTCACTTCAATCCGTTATGTTATTCTAGACACATACCGTTGACAAAAACGATTCATTCGCATTCATGAAAACAATAAAAAACAGTAATTTTTGTAACAAACATAATTAAACAGCTGCTTATATCACAATTGTATATCGTTTACGTGCAACGACTCACAAGAATTTTCGGGTAACACATCTATTAAATGAAATAGTACGATATGTATATTTATTTTTATGAACAAAGAGCAGACATTCAACAAACATAAGCTTGATATAGAGGTTCATTGTAATTAAATTTATGAATAAAATTCGATTGCCGTCAATTTACTGTGTTTCGTGATCGTGCCAGTGTCTTCCACATCTTAGTCGCATGAAATTCTCGTAGAAAGAGTTGTGACGGTTGAACATAAAGATGAAAGCTTAAACATTGTGGTACGTAAGCAGCAAAATACGATATGATAAGCATATAGCGTTGCCATTTTGTATCAAGATCACTACAGGCCAGTGAAAAAGAAATAATGAGATGAGGTAAAGCACTAATAATGTGTATCATTGATGGAATGAACATATCCTTCTTTTTCTTGAATTGTTCCTGAAATATTTTCCAGCGAGATTTATTTTTATCTACATTTGCACGACTACGAGCAATAAGAATCAAAAGTACGATTGTACAAATGAGATTCACCAGAAAAGGAGTTAAATAATGAATCATTGTATTTGTTTGATTATAGATTTGAAGAGGCCGACTCAGTTGTGTTACACACCATTTTCCTATATCATATATCAAAAATAGTTATTCAGTAGAAAATGATGAATTACCGTTTGCTGTGTATTTGGGATCATCCACAATGACGTACTTTATCAATTCATGTGCATGTGAAGCACATGTAAATATGGTGATGAGTGTGATGATTCTTTTTGCAATTTTAGGTTTTTGTAACCATCGTTTTGTTGGATAGATTGTCACATAAATACGTTCAATAGTCACAAAAACGATTAGCCAATAACAAATCCGATTGCTTGATGACAAAAGAAAAGACAAAATCTTGCACAAAACCGTGTTGACTATTGGTAGAATAAAGAGTCCTCGTATATTGATGATAATATGAAGAATTTTGCTGAGCAGACAAAACAATGATAGTTGAGAGAATATAGTACCAGTGAAAAAATAATGACCAACTCCATTCTGACGTGTTCTTGGTTGTCGAAAGGTAACAAGTGAAAGGAGGTTACTAATGGTACCATAGATCAAGAGCACTGCCGGCACAATTATATACATACTTAAAGATAGTTTTTGTTTGACGAGTGATGATGACAACAAATCAGGACTAATAAGAGAGTCCAAATTGAAACTGAACAACTTTGTATTATGTTGACATTTTGAACCGAAATGGCATCGAGGACATAAACATAAATAATCACTTGGTGTATCTATATCACCTTTAATGCATTGTCCTTGTGCCAAACATTGTTTACATTGATCGAATTTTTTATTGTTAAAGAAAACACTGAGCAGTATTGTTTATATCACATAGACAGAAATAATCATCATCAACAAAACATAATAATGGTGAACTTTTAGACGTAGTATTGTCGCATAATGTGTGATACTTGGCGACAACGTTTCGAACTGTCAAATAAAGATAGGAATAATCAGAATGTGTCGATAGAGAGCTTTTTTTTCAGAATATATTTTTCTAATCATATAGTAAAAATCAGTAAAACATACTTTTATATGTTTCATTACGTAAATTGAAGATGTCATGTGAATGTGGACAATAATTCTTTTTCGTAAATCTGAGAGTCAGATTCAATGATGATCCTGCAGTTGAACTAGTATATAATAGATGATACTGAATGGTTGATTGATTGGTATATAATTTAATTAAACCAAACACTGGATGAATCACACTCTCAGAAGTAATTAATAAACGCGATGGTAAACTATCTTTGTAAAGGACTTGTTTTTTTAAATTCAATTCTTCACGATCACTAATATCGAATAGCTGTATTACCGTTGCACTAATTTGGTCGCCAGATAAAGTAACTGACTGATTTTCATTATCATAGCTAATTTCGATTGCACCTGAACGATGTTGACAAGTCGGACCGAAATAAGACTTTGGGCATTGGCAGATGTAAGCATCAATCAAATTATAATGTTGATATTTGGTGAAGCATATTGCACCATTTTGACATGAATTTTGGCCGATTTTCATCTGACATTGTCGATCCATAAAACAACGTGAACCATATGAATTCATTGAACATATACACAGTGGCTTCTGTCCATAATGATCATATTGCGGGCGACATAAAGACGTAGGAGAACAATAGTTGCTACAATAAGTTATTGTTTCATAGAGAGAGGGAGAAATGAAATACAATGGTAATATAATGTTATACTCACAATTTAGTTGAACTGATAAAACAGGATTGATCTTTGAATTCACAATGAGAACCATACGAATTATTTCCACATTCACACCAATATGAATGAATTTCGTTCAACTTATTCATAATCGGATGACACCTGCCTTCATTCAAGCATGGATTGTATCTTGTAAAGCACGTATGATTTAGTGCCAGTTGTGATTGTTGAGTATATTTTAACACTTTAGCAAGACGTTGTGATGGTAAAAAATTAAATGGAACTGGATAGATCCAAACAGCTAGAAATTCAATGCTCTCATTTTCATGCAATTGATATGCTTCAAAGCGAACTGTATAATTATGTGTATTTGATCGTAATTGATGAGGTCGAGGATAGATAAAATAGAATTTCTGTTTTTCTTTATAATTATCAAGTGTTGATGTAAAATGAACTTCATGACGATCGAGAACTGTTGATGTATGATTGATCAGAACAACGAGTAGAGCTAATATTTTGATGACACCTGTTGATGAACCATTGGTCTGATTTTTAAAGCTAATGAACACAGTTAGTCGATCACTCATGAATTCGCACCGATTTCCGTAATAACTTGGTGGACAAAAGCAGTGCACAAATGACTGGCTTACATCAAACGATTTTTTATTCCCAGCAACTCCACGATTACAGATCCAACCTTCCTTAGAAAACTGATTCGCCAATTGTTGTTCAGATGCTCTTGTGGACTGACTTTGGCCTTGAATAGCTAAAGCAATTAATAAAAGCAATTCATTAAACAAAATATATCGTTTCTATAATGGGGACTTACCAATCATTGATGTCTGTGATTTTAACGTTTTGCTCTTGTCATCACTGTCGTTGGATTCATTTATTAGAAAAGAAAATGGAGAATAAGTTGGTAGTTGTATTTTGATTGAACGAAAATAAGATTTCTTAATGTGCGGTCGATAATTTACTGTTGTAGAGGAACTTCCAGTTGGACAATAGTATTCATCCTCGCCGAATGGGCATTCTACCAAGCCATTACATCGTGAATTTGGCAAACAGCTTCCATTAAGACAGTGGACATCTTGCACAGTCGCGGTTGAAAGTTGACCATTACATTTCACATAGGAATTATTATATAAATAAATACATAACAGACGGTCGTTACCATTAAAGCACCGATCATTATTACTACATTGTTGCATTCTTGGAATACATCTGTCATTGATATTACATTTAAATCCAAAACCTAACTGTTCATGCGATGAACAATTCAATATATTTCGTTCATCTAATCCGCCATAACAATCAACACGACCATCACCCAATTGTCTTAGATTAATACATGGTCGATTTAATCGAAAGTTCATTGGATCATCTACATTTGCTAATAGACAAGGATATTCAGTTTCTCTATCACAAAATTGCGTGAATGGACGTTCTGAATTCTCTTTCAAACATCGATTTTTCTGTTGGGTTAAATTTGTTTTAAGTAGCTGAAATAATTTCAAATTATGTTCACCGATACCCATGTAAAAAACATAAGCGTAAAAATCAACATTTACATGATTTTCATCGATTCACAGCTCCAATAATCGATGAAAATCTAGAAATTTAGGTTTTTTTTGATTAATTTTATGATTATAATCGACTTTTTCGTACATTTGATTTGGAATCAACGTTTTTTCATCCATTATCATCGGTTTTATTACTGACATCTATTAAAACCGATTAAAAATTAAAATAATCGCTTAAATCCGCTCTTTTATTAATCGATTTGAATCAAATTTTACGAATAATCAATTTTCATCAGTAACTGGTGATTTTCTTCTAGAAAATAATCGATTAACAATGCTTTCAATCCATATGAATCGATTATATTCTTTAATCGATTAAAATCTTGAATCTAAAAATCGTCTATAATCATTGAGTAGCGATTTCAGTCCATATGAATCGATTATATTCTTTAATCAATTAAAATCTTAAATCTAAAAATCGTCTATAATCATTGAGTAGCGATTTCAATCCATATGAATCGATTTTATTCTTTAATCGATTAAAATCTTGAATCTAAAAATCGTCTATAATCATTGAGTAGCGATTTCAATCCATATGAATCGATTATATTCTTTAATCAATTAAAATCTTAAATCTAAAAATCGTCTATAATCATCTAATAGGGATTTCAATCCATATGAATCGATTATATTCTTTAATCGATTAAAATCTTAAATTGAAAAATCATTCACAATCCAGTAACATTGATCATGATTTAACGGAATCATTTAGATTTTTGACTTAATTGAAGAATTTTAGTGAATATTATCAAACCAACATTCACAGATATAGAAACAGCAAATTAATAGAGTCATAAACGGTAAATTCACTCATCATATTTCTGGGAAGCGAATTGAACCAACTATAATTGTCGTTTATTTTTACAAAAAAATTGTAATCACCTTGCAACAGTTGGCGATGATATTTAACTACTGTCATTGATTATCAGTATCCATTAAAAATGATATCTAGTACATATAACATTAGAAATCATTAGTTCTAGTCAATATGTAAATGAATTCGTTGTCATTGATTCGAAGAATTCATCTTTGGATGGCTTTCTGGTTCCCTTTTATCATTATAGAAAAGATTTTTCAATTCATTTCTAAACACTTCAATTGGACGCTCTAAAGATCAATCGAAGTAACTACCGAAGCAAATACAAGAAAAATATTGATTAGTTGTTTGAACGTTTTGGTTCCATTGATGTTACAGTTTATTTTCTTCTTTTAACAAACAAAATGAAACGATGAGAAATACATGCAACCATTTTTCGTAGTGTCTCACGAACAATGATCAAGTGTCGGTTGTCTGAAGAAGTAGGATATACCTGCCGAACTTCGAAAAAATATACTTTTTTCAACAAAAGCTTTGACTTCAATCGGAACGTAACTCCACTTAGTAGTTGTAGCGAAAAGAATATTGTCGTAAACAAAATTCTCCGTGTCATCGATTTCACAAGTGAGTGGGGTAAGATTTGCGATGTATGCGACAAGGAGATGAGGTTCACCATCATCAATGGTAAAAATTGATCGAATTTTACCAGGATACTGCACATTATCAAAGATAAAAATTATATTTGAGTCATCAGCAACTTTTCCTTCAGCATAGGTACGTGTGCATAAACGAATTCTGCCAACATAAACAGTTTGGTAATATTTGATTTGTGTGAATGGGAATAAAAGACGAACTAGTGAGTCATCTTCTTTGCGCAAGTGACCCAATTGGTAGTGCTTTGAATCATCACTTTTACGATGGCAAGCGAATCGATTAAATAGATAGTTGGCAAAATTCGAATTCATGAAATCAAAATTGTTCAAATGGCAATATGCTTCCTGTATCAGATGAAGATTACCTATTAATTCTTGTGCATGTCTCCTGGTGCTTTTCGTGATACGCGTCAAAAGACCTATAGAATAAGAAAACTTTATCAATAAAATTAAATAATTCAAAACTTTTACCCAGTTCGTTTTCGAACTGGAAGGTAGTGAAAGTATGAACTGGTCCGAAGTCGTTTATCGTATCCGATATATGTAACACAGAATGGACGACTTGTACACAGTGTCGTGCACTATAAAGCTTAGGAAAATTGATTCCGAAGCTTTTACCAAGGCGACTAATAACATTTATGTACGACGGATGAATTTCTCGGCTTTCAGACAGGTGCATCATCACGACGAGTTTCAAGAAATGTGTGTAATATTTTTTTTTAAGTATATTCTTGAAGATTGCGTGACCAAACAAGAGCAAAATCCGCATTTCATTTGCCTTAAATTTAGAATATGAAATAAGACAACGTGGCAACCTGGGTGTCGTAGATGGAAGACGAAGTCCACGGAAGATTAATTGAAGTTCTCCTAAATGAGTACTTATACTCCAATCTTGAAAACGATAGTCGTGATCAAACCAAAGTTGCAGCAATCTTTTCTAGAATGACCAACAATTCGGAAATTTAATCAAAATATTCAAATAATTTGCATACGAAGGCTCCAATATACACATTGTGCAGCGTGTCAGCCATGAAGCTACGTCCAACATCAAAATAAGACAATTCTCTCAAGATACACGGTCCGAGAATTCCCTTTTCTTCCAACCTGTGCTGCTCCATCAATGATTTTCTTTTTCGCATTGGAAATGATTGTTGTATCTGTTCATGCAGAAGTTTTAAATCGAGTAAAACGTCAAACCGCATATTAGATCGTAAATATGTTTCTTCAACTGCATCCAATGTCATTGCAAAGCTTCGTACATTTCCTTCTTTTTCTGTTCTAACCATAAAACCTACAAATATTATATTTTCTATACTTGTTGCTTTGCCAATCAGAAACCCTACCCTCTACTTCGCAACGTCCGCATCCAAATGCGGCTATTGGCTCCGGTAAAAACTGTAGCAATGCTTGAGCAGGTTTGTCACAACATGCACCAATGAGAAAAATACGTGCTGATGTTGAAGAATTATTATCATCTTGATATTGAAATTTAGCACCTTGCTCGAGTGTAACAAGTTCTTCAACAAGAGGACGAAAAAAAATGCTCATTTCTGTCCGTGATGGTTTGCTTGGACCTGGCCACACTCCTGCTAGAATTATATTTTCAATAGCGAACCGTCTTTTGAGAGGGAGTTCATTGATGACAAGTAAGATCGGCCATATTGTCTTTTGAGAGCCTTTATTAGGCTGAATGCCATCGACATTTAAAGTCAATGTTAAAAATGATTCTTGAATCTCGCTCTGCAGCTTTTGATGAAGGGCTCCATCACATATATCTTTCATAGACACAGCGTAACAACGACGTGTAGGCAAAATATCTCTGTTGTAGTGTAGGATGCGTTCAACTTGACTTTGAATCGGAAAAGAGAAAAAATAATTCGGCTTGTTTGTAGAACTGAAATGACAATTGCATTGAGAACATAAAGCACTACTTGTTGATACTTCCTGACATTCAGAACAGATGAAAGATTGAATAGGGGTTAATTGTGTTGCTGTTAGAGATTTCTTGAGACGGTACCAGCTAGACGGTACATTTGGAACATTGAATGTTCGTAAAAGGGAAATAATATCATCCATACAACGTGCAGAAAGACGGTGGCGTTTCTTCAGAAGCACTAGTGCACAAGAAATGTCTTTCTCCGTGATGATGTTTGGTCCGTCACATGCTAATTGTTTTATTTTATCTCTATGTATGAATAAAATAAAATTAAATCGAGAAACAATAAAGTATATGCCATACATAGCATCGTTCAAAAATCTTGATTCACTAACGTTGACATTGGAAATAATAGGATCATCAATCGTATTATTAATATTGATCGAGTTAATATCAATAATGTCATCCATTTCTGGATTTATATTGACTTCATCAACATTCTGTTGATAAAGTGCCTGACCTACACAATTTTGTTTTAATTTTCATTATTTATTCATGAACAAGATTTACCAATTTGAATAGCTTGATTTTGAAGTCGTTGCTGTTTCCAGCGCTTCATACGATTTTTTCTTACTCTATACATGTCTACAGCAGGAAATAAAAAAAAGAAGAATTAAATGTAAAGCAGTCCATTGGACATTTATTAAGTAAAAAGTACGTTTCACGCATATAAAAAAGAAATATCAGTGACTTATAGTCTACGTTCTTTTTCAAATAAAGAACATAGTATCCTTTGCACTCGGATTCAAGTAAAATTAAAAATTAAAATAATAAATCGTCTTTTAGTTTTAGTCTTATCATCACTTTCTATTCAGTATTAGAAAGCTTCAAATTTTGTTTGTGTGTTTTAACTGCAAACAAATTTCCCATCGCATGATTAAGATCACCATCAGTGTACAGTTTCTCTTCACGTGGATGAACTAAACGTGCATATGCTGAATAAATAAATAAAACTAACATCTATACTAAAATAACGAAAGATAATTATTATTTTTCACCTCGAACGGCAGCAACATGATCACGATCAACTTCAGCAAATTTGAAGTCATTTGGAGGATCAGGGTGTAATATTTTCATAATTTGACGAACAGTTATTCTCACATTCTTTCCTTTACAGGCTACTAATTGTTTTTCGGTCAAGTCGAGTGTTGTTGTGATATTCAATAGAATTTCACTTTTTTCATCAGGATCTAAATTTGCTTCTCCACTTAGAATTTTCCCAATATCAATCAAATAATCTATCGTCGGTTGATCAGTCGGACGAGCTAAAAATAGAAAGCTTTATTGTATTGTAAGAAGCACATATAAATTTATCAAATACTAGATATCTGTTAACAAAGTGAATCCTTTGTAGTATTTCCTCTGATTACTCTCCACAATATAGACATGAGATCATTGAAAATCACGTAGAACTGTTAGCAACTTTCTCAAGTAAGTCAAAATTCATAACTTTATCAGAAAAATATTTGATTTTTTAAAGGCAAGCTTTGTTCAATATTTCTCTCATTCTACAGATAGACGTTAAAAGTGTTAACTGTTAAACGATTTATCAGCTTCTTTCTGTTAAATTTTTTTCGTAAGTTTGGAAATGTAATTCTATCATTTCAACTCAATTATATAAATACTTGTCAGTCGAATCATGAACACAATAAGTTTTACTCACGCATCCAAGTCGTTTGATATTCCAATGCCTGAGATTCAAGCGAATCAATCTTCCGTTGAAGTGCACTCTGCACACTAGTCTGCGCACTTTTTCCATCCAAATTTCGACTACACTTAGAGAATGGCTTATCATCAATATCGGATAAAAGCTTCCGCTTTTGACTGCTAGCAGTCGATTCTGCACCTTCTAAAAACAGATAGACGAACATTATTGCATGAGTTTCAAGAAATACTTAATCATGATGGCTGATTGAGATCGATTAGAAGAGTTCGACAGAACAACAGGTTTTAATGGTGTCGGTTCATCAATATGAAGCGCATTATTTTCATTGTCAGAATAAACTTCTTCAGCACCGATTGATTTTATATCTTCATCCGACTCAGCGTCATCATTCGCTCCAGCATTATTCAAATCATCAGTTTCACTCTCAGCTTCGTCGATAGTCTCTGCTTTATTCTTATTCGTTTTATTTTTCACAGTAGTTGTTTTTTCAATAATACGACGAGAATTTTCGCATTGAGTTTCAGTACCTAGATAAAAAATAAACTATTCCATTATTAATCTCAAGAATTAATAAATCTCACCTATCATAAGAACAATACCACGAATACGGCCACCTCGTTGACCAAAGCTAATTTCATCACCAGGTTCGAGCTTCTGAATTTTTTTTGATGAAATTACTTTACTTCTAATTATAACATGGTGCACATTCGTGACAATATCACGAAGAAGAATATAAACCTCGAAGTTTTCTTTTTCATTTGCTTTCTTCGTATTTACAGGTGCCGTTGTCTTCTTAACACATTTAACCATATTCGTTGATCACACAAATTAGCGTTGAGAACAATGAATCTATCTGGAAAAATATTTAAAATTTCTTTAACAGTAGAAGAACATCTAACATCGTCCTACGCTAATATTCTAGCAAAGGAAATAATAGTTAACTACAATATAAAAACTTCACATTAGCCTGAGCAATTTTCACAATTCACTTTCACTAACACCAGAAAAGAAATAAAAAACAAAGCAGGAAACATATACGTATAATCGATAGTAACAATTTTCCATCAGTTCGTAATGCGTAGCAGCACATCTGACTATTTGCACATACGTTATGGACGAATAATAAAATAGTGCGAACTTTCCAACTAGACCGAAATCATAGATGGCGATAGTGAATAATAATCAAATACACTATACTTCGATGGAAATTACTCCAACACGGTGAAAGAAACATCTTATTCTCTGTAACGATCATATTTCCGCTGACAAGGAACAGTTTCATATAATAACTTAGTAGGAGCCCACCATATAAAGATTTAAAAACTTCCAATCAGCCGAAAAAAAGAGAAAAAACGTGTCTTGTCAATTGATTTCGTAAAATACTCTCCTAGGACATTCCACTCTTTTGAAAATAATTCCAATAAAACTTTGCGTCCCTCTAAGTACTGTCATTTAATTATTTTTTTCCTTTAGTTTGAAGAAATACGAAATGATTCGTCTTGTTGTAAGTATTATTATTTAATTGGTTTTTCCTTTAGTTTGAACAAACACGAAATGATTCGTCTTGTTGTAAGTATTGTTATTTAATTATTTTTTCCTTTAGTTTGAACAAATACGAAATGATTCGTCTTGTTGTAAGTATTATTATTTAATTGGTTTTTCCTTTAGTATGAACAAACACGAAAAGATTCGTCTTGTTGTAAGTATTGTTATTTAATTCTTTTCTCCTTTAGTTTGAACAAATACGGAAAAATTCGTCTGGTTGTAAGTATTATTATTTAATTGGTTTTTTCTTTATTATGAAGAAATGTGCAAAATTCAGCTATTTGTTTTGCATTCGGTTTGTACTTATTTCTTTGTATTCATGAGAGTATACTGTATTTTTTCATTAATTAATGGAATTCAGTCGATAGTATAGAAGCGCTGCTCATGAGAGTGTGCGATTGATTTTAATCAGCTGTGGCTGATTTTAATCGATTCGTAACTGGTCCTGAATCGATTCATAATCGATTAATAATCGATTAGAATCATACACCTTTTAATCGATTATTAATCGATTAGGAATTGATTAAAATCAAATTTAACCGGTTTTAATCGGTTAACCGTTGTGTTTGAATGCTTTTCTGATTATAATTGATTTCTTCTGATTATTAAAGGTTTTGGAATCGATTACTAATCGATGAAAAGGTGTATGATTATAATCGATTAAGAATCAAAAATTAATCGATTATAATCTGATTATTCGCCCTTTTTTTTTACATGGGTAGTGTGCTCTGTTAACAACTGAATGCCTTCTTCATCAGATCCATCTGAACAGTCCCACTCTCCATTACACAACCAATTTTCGTAAATACATTGACCTGATCGACATTGATAAAATTGCTTGAAGGTGTAATGTGATGGACATTTCCATTGATGACAGTCAGTTTCATCGGCACCATAACTCTTTTCCCAATAAGAATCACAAGAATTCCAGAATTTGATTGAGTTATCGACTTTTTCGGTGGTATTTGTATCTTCGATGGACGATTCCGCGATGTATTGACGAAGAAATATACAATCGGCAGAATCTCTACTAACACATTTGAGATGATTCAGTTCAACATTGTACTTTTTAGAATATTCATCGTGATTGCTTTTCTTACAATCGGCACGATTATCTCCAATGGACAATACTGTCAAAGAAGTTTTTTCAGTTTCTGAACATTGAAAACGATGTTTTTGAATTGATAAATAATCTTCATACCAATTATTCATTGCCTCATCTGCCGCTAGAAGGAACATTAGAAGATTTTTGAATGATGAGTTCAAACAAAATATGAAAAAAATCAGTGAAATTTACTATCGCTCAATCGAAATAAAATAAAAAATTACTTTCGAAAAATCAGTTTCTAGCAACAACGGGTAATAACTCGCAGAGAATACTTGGAGCTATATATATATCAAATATATTTTCGATTTAGTTTTTGTATAAAATAATGAGAATAATGGAGAATTTCTTACCACGTGCACAATCCCGAATGCCGTCGTTGACATTATATTTTGAGATACAGCTATATGGTACTGAATTTGGGCAATGTTTGGCTTGATTCGGATACGAGTCATTCCAACAATTTCCATAGTTCGTTTCATTCGCATTGATAGATTGATGTCTCTCACACAAAAGCACTTCTAATGGATGAGCACTAAGTGCTCTAACATATGTGACTACTAAAGTTTCATTGACGAGCCAATCTTTCTGGTTGGTTATATCTGGTGCTGCCCACATTGCATTATTACATTTAATGCTACGAGTGAAAATAAAAACGTCTGGCCATACATTACGATCAAAATTGTGCTCATTGCTTTTGTAATAAGTTTCAACAAATGACGTGAATATACGTCCAGATGGATAGGCAAATAATGAGATATCATTTGAACTACAGTAGCTATGAAAATAAACACGACAACCATTACCTGTACATGGGCACAAATAATGTTGACCTTGTCTAGTTAATGCACATTTATGAATAAAGATACAATCATTTTCGTCTTTTAGCACATTTGTTGCGTTATCAACATAGTCTAGGCAATGGCCATTCGCTGGATTTGTCCACATAATCTCTCGATTATTCAGTTCACATTTCCATTGTCTCTCGCGAAATGAGTAGCAAGTGTCAATGTCAATGGACATTGACTTGTCTCGATATTGTGTTATAAAAGATAGTTCTGATCCATCACCACACGAAATGTATTTTTTACTGTCTAATATTCTTTCCTCGGAATCCATTTTGGGCCCAGCAAAACATAACCTTGTAAGGGCATAAATTGAATAACGTTGTTCATCTGATTGGTCTTGACAATCAATATCTCCATCGAGAAAATATTCTTCATCAATACACATTCCACTTCTGCAACGATATTCTCTCTCTGGATTGCACTCATTCAATAACAAATGTTCACAATAGTCTTCATCTGTTCCATCCACACAATTTTGGGTTCCTTTATAATATGAACAAAGAAAGAAATTGAACGTTTTACATAAATGCACATTCTGTATTTACCATCACAAATATTTCTCCAATCAAGACAGACTTTTCCATAATCACATGGAAATGACGTCACATAACACGTTGTAATACCGAACAGTTGACTACCTAGTGGATATTTAAGTTTTTGATTATACTGAGAGAAGATTGTTGCTTCGAACCTGCTTTGTGAAAATTGATATTCACATAAGACACCAAAAGTTCTCGTATTTGTACAATTACAAATGAATTGTTCTGTTTGTTCATTAGTTCTACAAATTTTAAGAAAAATAGCATATTGTTTTATTATATTTTTTTTTATCACTTACCCATATGGATGATTTGCAAGATAAGCACGGTACCGATCAATTGCAATCACACCAGAGTTCCATAGTAATAATTCTTGTGTAGTAATATTGTATTGTTTCAAAACATCGAAAGATACCAATATACCTCCATTCAAACAACCACGAGAATAATTTCGTTGAACTGACACAAATCTAGCTGGTCTGATACAATATTTAATTGATTGCACTGATTCCATATTGTTGTAGAAAATTTTCCCTCCACCATCATAGTATATGCAATCGTATGACTGTGTCTCTTGGTAATTATTTGTATCGTAGAATACAATAGTTGAATTAACCGAATCGCAGAAGAGAAGAAAATAGACTAAACAGTACAACCATTTAATCTTCAGTCGATATTTTAGCAACATTTTCTACAATCATATATATATGTCGCAGGAGAAATTAAAATTCAGGAAAATTTAAAATTCTCCTAGGAAAACTTAAAATTTTAATTTCTCCTAGGTGAACTTAAAATTTCAATTTTTACTGGAGTNACTCCAGTAAAAATTGAAATTTTAAGTTCACCTAGGAGAAATTAAAATTTTAAGTTTTCCTAGGAGAATTTTAAATTTTCCTGAATTTTAGTTCCACCTGCGACATATATATATAATACTTTTCACAAATTTAACAAATGATACAGATATATTCCAAAAAATAGTTGTACTATCTTGAGTGAAGACTGAAACCCAAATATCTACACCTACATGCTCGCAGATCAGCCATTAACCAATATGGGTTCCATCTCTGGAAATCGAACATTTATAATAGACCCCTTAGTCATGGAGTCAGTGAGTAGGTGTGCGGGATGATCCTCGCACCGACTCCCCCTATGGAACTTCGAACCCGTCATTCTAAAATGTCTGGCCTATGCGTTTTTTTTAGCTATTTGAGAGCTCCCTCCACTGATGACGAGAATTTTCAAACACTGATTGTGTTGCTTAAGTGGAACTGAACCCGTCCCTTAGGAAATTTCACTTGGTACCTTAACCAGTACAAACGAGAAAAATCTAACGCGAAAGATCAACTTTTTAAGATGAAATCGAATATAGTATGACTTTTTCGGTTGTCCTTTGAGCAAGATTTTCCAAAAACCTTAGTTGAAGCTGAAACGGAGTTTGAGTTTAAGCGAGTTCCTCAATTCCGTTGTAGGAAACTAGATAGCATACACTAAAGTCTCTGGAAACCCTAAAAGATTCGTTTAACTCCTATCTTTTTAGTGCACTGTACGATGTCGCTTGGGTGAGATTTTCGGTAGTTAGTGTCCATCTTTGGCGAGGTTACTATCTAAAGAAAAATCATTGCGATAAATGCCTTTTCTAGACTCGTCAACATAGAAATTACAATTCAAACAGCATAATAATATTTAGTAATGAAAACACATTAGACTGCAGACGAGAAAAGTATGTCGATTTCCAGATATTACTAAATTTGTTGGTACTGTGAGATATACTCTAAGCTGTAAGTGTAGAATTATTTTTCCTACCAAGGTTTTAGCTAGCTTATCCTATTCTAACGCAATTTAAATGGAAATTTTATGTGTACTATCTATGAAAATGGTCTTCTTTTCCGGCTCAGAATTAGGGGTATGACAGTTCTCAGATCTAAGTTCAGATCAATTGAGCGAAAGAACTGTTCGAACAGATCAGATCAGATCAATTGAGCGAAAGAACTGCTCGAACAGATCAGATCATGAGAACTGTTTGAACAGATCTTTAGATCTGATCTGATCTGTTCGAACAGTTCAGATCAGATCCCAAAAGAGACGCCTATATCGATATAGACATCTTCCTAGTGTAGATCCTAACAGTTCTTAGATCTGATCTGATCTGCCCGAACAGTTCTTTTGAACGGAACTAGAACTGAACTGTCATACCCCTACTCAGAATGATTAAATAGATCACTCGAATAGTTCGACTGTACAAGAAGACAATGATTCTAAGCTCATGTGTTATCTAATAAACAAATGGAAGAACAACTATTGAATTCAAGTTGTAGTCCAAAATCCTGTATCATAGATCGAAACTTCGTGGGAGAAAATCTCATAGAAAATATAACATCGAATAATTCGTAAAAGTATTAGAAGGTCTATGGGGGCCTAACAAGGAACAATACTTCATTGACGCAAATGCCGACTGTAAGTTGTATAGAAATAAAGTGTTAATGTCAATCTTTTAATCAGAAATAATTTTGATACAAAATATTGCAACACACAAAAAACAGAAGGGAGAAAAGCTTTTACGCAGAGCTGTAACTCTGAGTAAAAATATTCTATACAAAAGAAGGCTTATCTATCTATATACTTATCAAACCTGTATACTCGTTAAAAAAGCATGTACGAGAGAGAATAAATCTCTCCTTTCTAATGCATTAACTACTGATTTCAGAAACGTCAAATGTAAATGGAGAAGCATCTGCTCTACCTTTCAAAAATAACTCTAGCGAAAAAGAAACACCTATAACAGAATGCATCTATTTTTATATATAATTTATACTACATTAATTGTTTGCTTGAAAAATATTTATATACAAGAAAAGAAAATCCTTGAGGGGTGAATGAGTACGAATAAAAGTTATATCTTCAGCAACACCCACCAGGTAAATATTAAGTTTAAAAAAAACAATAGTTAAAGTTTAACTCGCAAGTATTCGAAAATGCAGCAAGACCTATCTGACAAGAATAATGATGAGCTACCATTTCAGGTTTTATCATGAATAAAATAAGTTCGTTGTTGCAAGTAATTGAATGCGAATTTCAGAATGACGAGAAAAACAATTTCCTTAATTATTTCACTCTCATCAGAATAAATTCAATCCATTCGAAAGTGTTGTTACCCATGATTATAGCGAACTTTATATGACAAATTTCACTATTTTAGGATTGACATGAATGAAAAGTAAATTGTGGCGAGATCTCTTGTAATTTGATATTTTTAATCATTTTTTCCTTTCTGTTGCAGATATGATTCAGAGCAAAGAACAAGTAGATAATTCCACGACTTCGTACTTTTTATAACTATTGTGAAACTCTTGTTCTCCTTGCTTCCTTTCTTCTTCTTCTTCTTTAAAACATCTTCAAATACAACACAGCCATATGCAACGGTATCTTGGCTTATTTTTAATATTGAGTAAGTGCGTAGTTATAGATCGTATGGATCGCTAGCGTATCCCGGATACGAGAATATCATGAAAATAGAAAGCATCTGAAAGTGCCATGACGTAATCACGAATCAAATTTTGTTTCTTGGACAAAAACGGTGATGTAACAATTACTAAGTACCACAGGTAGAAGTTCATTTATGCCGTTTTATAAGTCAATACTCATGCAACATCACTGAATTTGTCTTCAATCAAAGTTGTTACAGTTTTATTATGTTGAAATATGTAGTGGAAATAAAAGTTTTAAGACTTTTGACGTAAATTGTTGACAAACATACTGCTTAGTTCCCAAAGTACGTAAATATTGCTGAGAACGTTACCCTCAAAAGAACACAATTATTCGGTCATTCATTACAAACATATTCCAGCGAAAATACATCTGTTTTACTTGAGCTGCTCAGTGTGTGTACAAGCCTTAACTTGATATAATAATCGTAAAAAACAAGCTCATCAATACTAACAGATACACAGCAAAATGATCATTTTTGCATTACTATATGAATATAGATATTCCATGAAGAAATTGTGCTAGAAAGCTGATATTTTGACTGCAGTAGAATTTCATAGAACACTTTCTGTGACAAAAATGAGGGACATAATAAATGCCGTAAAGTTCTGCAAGAGTTAACATAGTATCTCCTAGAATATTTTTGGGTGACTTATTGTAGGATACTCACAGATGACCTTTTCCCCGCTGAAAATATACTCGAATTCACTTGAAAATTAATAGAAAACTTTCATAAAGTGAAATAAAAACTATTCAGTAGAAATCAGTATATAAACTTCTAGAGGTTCTCCTAAAGACTCCTCTAAAGAGAAGAAAATCTCGTGGAAATATACGAGGATTTTATAAAAACTTGTTCAAATAAGGATTTCAAGACGTACGAGAAATTCTCAGACTGATTTTTTATCATTGTTAAAAGAGTTTATGAAATTAGACAGAATTTCAGGTACTGATTTATACTAGATAAAATTCATTTCACATGGTGCAACATTTTTATGAATTGTTGAATGAAACGAAGCATATGTTTTGTTATTCTACTCATAACAAATCTAGGTAAATATAACACATAGAAATAAGGGTTAAGGTTAGGAAAAAGGGATTAAATATTAAATTAACGGTTGGAAAAAGCATTAGTCTGGAGTACTAGACTAATTGAGTGTGGTGGACTACATTATACTACTCTAGAACCATTTTTGGAAGAAATAGGAAAAGGTTCCAGCTAGAACCAGATTTTGCTTGAACCTTAAATGTCTCTGAAAATGGTACCCAAATCTAGAACCTTAAAAGGTTCAGTATGATACCGTTTTTTCCTCTGAGTGCAAAATAATCGAGTCGATAGGTGTCTTTATTGCTGCTTGCCATGCTCTGAATGAAAACTGGCACGCCTATATTTTACGGTTGGAAAAAATCTGTCTCTTCGGCTGTCGTTAGGAAGAAGAACAAAAACAATATATTTTAGTCATCATGTAAAAATCGTGGAAGTGTTGGTTAGTGTTTAAAAATTAGAAATTAGAATTATTATTTTTTTTTTCTTAGGCGGGTATTTTCTTGCCGGACGAACTATGACGTTTTTGCCAGTAGGATTTTAGTTGATTATGTTCGAAGTAAATCTTGAATGAATTATTTTAGGTGGGCGCATCTTTATTTGCCAGTAATATTGGCAGTGGACATTTCATTGGTCTGGCAGGTATTTTTTTGTATGAAAAATGTTTGAGAGTACCGGGTAACCATTGTGAGCTGTATGAAAGGAAGTGATTATTTATATCTATTGGTAAATAACAAAATGTCGTCGGTTTTGTTTTGGTACGAGAAGAAATCATTCCATTGTTAATGTTAAAATTATTATCTCGATAGGTAGTGGAGCTGGTTTTGAATTAAATGTATGTTCATGAATATTTAATTGAAATATTTTCGTAGTTGATTTATCATTTTATTTAGGCGAGTTATGTGTTAGTGATTCTCGGTTGGGTTTTTCTACCTGTTTATATAAAAACTGATGTAAGTAAAGGATGGAAATCTAGTTTTTTGTTTTGTTGAAAATACTTTAAAATTAGGTTTTTACAATGGCAGAATTTTCAAAGAAAAGATTCGGTGGTGATAGAATTCGTCTTTATCAAACTGTTCTAGCTTTGATACTTTCTATATTTACTAAAATATCAGTTGATCTCTATTCCGGTGCTATATTTCTTAATCAAGCACTTGGCTGGAATATGTATGTATCAGTTATTGCACTTGTTGCTCTGGCTGCTGTATTTACCATTGGCGGTATATTGAAAGACTAGCGCGCTCTCTCTCTCTTATTTTTTTTCTAACAATGAAAACCTTTGTATTCTAGGAGGATTATTTGATGTTATTTGGACTGATTTTATTCAAACAATTATTATGATTATAAGTTATGTTAGAGTAGGTGGTTAACAAATGATAAAAGAACTTTATCCATATTCTCTTGCCAATAGAACATTATTTAATGATACCATGTGTGGCGTATCACCGGAAGATTATTTTAGTATTATTCGACCACTTAGCTCAAGTAATGGTCCTCCATGGGTGGGGATTTCAGGTATGCCTATTTTGAGTATTTGGTATTAGTGCAGGTCAGTTCATAAACTTCGTAGAAACCTTAAACTTATGAAGAATTTTTGTATTTTATTTTTTTTAGTGATCAAGTGGGTAAAAATAAAATATTTAAGCGTGATGTTGATGATTGACTAATATTTAGATAATTGCTCAACGAGCGCTTGCTGCTAAAAATCTAACTCATGCTCGAGCTGGTTGTATATTTTATTATTAATGAAGATAGAATTGGTTGTTCAAGTTCGCAAATATGTAAAGAAATATGTGGTAATGAAGCATTGTGTACAGATATAGTGTATCCATTGAGTGTTATTGAATTGATGCCAAGAGATTTACGTGGTCTCATGCTTGCTTGTATGATTGCAATACTAAATGACTTCATTAACATCGATATTTAATTCATCGTCAACTATATTTACTATTGATATATGGCAACGTTTTCGAGCTAGCGCACCACAATGGGAATTATTGATAGTTGGAAGATAAGAGAAATAAAAACAAAAATTTATACTCATTTCACCCCAAAATAGAGTTTTTACATTGATACTTGTTAGTATATCAATTCTTTGAATTCCAATTATTTCAATAGCACAAGGTGGTCGTCTATTTGACTATATTCAGTAGGATACATTCTATTTATGAAAGTCGAAAAAAACAAAAATTAATTCCTATAGATCAGTGCAATTAATTTTCTTGCAATATTATGGAAACGCGTGAATGAGGAAGTGAGTGCTGTTGGAAGCAAATGAAATGAATATCGAATTTTTTATCTATCATTTAGGCTGCATTCTGGGGTCTTATATGTAGTTTAGTGATTGGTTTAATTTGTTTGCTTGGGAATATTCATATTCAGTTCCGCCATACGCATTATCACATACAGATCAACGCCCGGATGCAATTAAATTTCATTATTTATATTTTGCTATTCTTCTATTTGTACTCACTTGTTTAATTACGATAACGATCAGTCTGCTAACTCGACCTATTCCTGATCAATGTGTAAGTTAAACAAAGTTATGATACAAAGATTCATGGAAATCTTGTACTTGTTTTTAATAGTTACATGGTCTGAATATATTTGATTTAAATAATCCAGTTTAATCAACACCAATACCAACAAAATCAGGCAATTTACATAAAGCAGATACTTCATTTGAAGATAAAAACAGTCCATTAACTGTTCCTATTCAATCAACAGGTGTAGCTGGATAAACGATGCGTATTTTTTCTCTAGGTAATTAAAGATTTTATTTTTTCTTGAAATTAACACTATCGATTTATTTCTATAAATTCAATGAATAAAAATGGAACAAATGATACGGTGACAATGCCGCCATTAGCAGCAGAGAATTTATTTTGGAAACGCTTTTGTAATTTAAATGGTATAATTATTTTAGGATTTTGTGCTTTTCTTTGGGCATTTTTTGCTGATTATCGTATTGATAAAATGTATGCGAATGCTTAATACATTGAACTATGAGAAAACATTTTATTTTTCTGGAAATAAAAGAACATTTTAGTTAGAATTGTGGTAGTAAGAAAACTGCTGGCGTATGGGCGTGGGTGGATTTTAGTTTAATAAGACACTCACACCCACACCCTGACCGGGATTCGTTTACTTTTCTATTTTTGTTTTATACATATAGTTAATTCGAGCATTTATTTAATTCATACGATCATACCCATACCCTTCAAACAGTAATAATCATTGATCAAAAGTTATTAGACCTTCCATTTGACAGCATGACATACTATTCACGATCAATTGTCGAGTTTCGTTTTCATGGAATCAAAATGTTTCCGGTATAGTTGAAGTTGAAGCTGCTTTGGCGACATAGTAAGAAGAGCAATATCAAGGGCTTGTTTAGCATGTTCAAACGCTTCAACGTGTTGTTCGAGTTTAGAGTGAGTGACTGATATATTATAATGTGCGACGGCGATGTTGTGATGGTAAGGCGGTAAAGAGTTTTCGTAGATAGTGAAACATAGTTTGTAACTTGTTAAAGCCTCTGAAAAACATTGCCTAGCAAAGGAGAGCCCACCGATGTCAACATAACCAGTACCAAAGTGTGGATGATTAGAAGGAAGATGTTTGAGACGGATTTCTAGTGCACGATCGTAACTCTCTTGTGCTCCGTTGAAAAGACCTTGAATTTGGTAAATAACCCCAATCTGGTGATATCCAAAGGCCTAGCATGCACAGAAGGTAAACTTATAGGAGGAAAAATTTCGGTGCATACAATTTGTTCTTGGTTTGGTGGATCTGCACCGAGATCTATTGCAAGCGCATCTTGGTAATATTCAAGAGCTTTCTCATACTCGCCTTTCTCCTTCAGTACCAAGCCTATGTTTCTGTAGGTAAGAGCTACTCGAGAGGATTGACGGTTCGTCCTGTTGGAAAGTGATTGTTCATAGTATGTTAGTGCTAGGTCGAGCTCGTTCTTTTGCCACGCCAGATAACCTAGCTGGTTTTGTATGTGTGCGATCTCATCAACATTACTTTTGTCAGTGGTTGCAAGTAGTATTTCATAAATCTCTGTGCCTGTATCCCATGCACCCATCCTTGCAAGCAGTTGTGCTAGTTTTGGTACTCCTGTGAATTCCCCTACTGTGGCTTTCATATAGTCTGTGAGTTGCATCAGCTGAGGATCAGTGTCGCATGTCAGAATCATGCTTATTTCCCACAAACCATTATCCATCTGCGTGATCTCACCAAGACGAAAGACTGAACTCATACCAAATAAAACTTCATTTTCAGCATTGACATAGCTATGACCACATAGAGAAGCGAACCGACTTGAAGTGATAGTTTGGTCAACTAGGATTGTAAATAAAACGGCAGTCACATTCGAAACACCCAACGAAGGTAAAGCGAATGCCACTGCGACGTCTCTATCTAAACTGGTTGATAGGAAGTTGTTGAATGACAGAAGACCATTCGTACCATTCCTTAGTTGTGTAAAGTCGGCATTTGATATGCTAGAAGAGTTGTATTTGTTTGAGAACCTTTTCAGTCAGGAAAGCTTGAGTTCGAGGTTTACATGAATACATTGCCTCGTAGAATCTTCGTATGTTTATTTACCAAGGGAGGAACAGCAGAATCCAGTCCCTTGGATTCAGGTGGATTCAAGTGGATTCATTGATTCTGTTGTTTCTCCCTTGGTGCATAACCTACCTAAGTAGAAGCACCCGTCAAAATGTTAGCTTGTCTACAATTTGTGCTTCGAAATGGAAACGGTTTTTTAATGAAAACACTGAGTTTTTATAGGCACCGACCCTGCTTATTTGAAAAATTCATAACTTCTGAAGGAAATGGTTTCAAGACTTCAAATTTTCTTCATAATCTAGCTTTGGTGTCTACTGCATATGGTATCATTTTCAGCCATATCAACTACTGTCAGTATAGTCATTAGCCTTACGATGTCACACTTTCTGAGTAAATGGTTCTTGATACAAAGCATGTTTGAGTAGAAACATTCTTTTTAACCACATAATATTCCCAGCCGCATACAGTCATATTCAGTTGTCTCGTATTGTTTTAGAAGAAAGTACTGAGTGTAAGTTTTAAGTCAAACTTTTCCAGTCCCTCTCCACTACTCTTTCAATGATTGTAACAAATTTGATATTTTCTTAGCAAGCTTGATTCCTCTTAATTAGTAAATAAATCTTTCTTTCTAATAAATTTATACTATTTTATTACATAAGAAATTGTACGAAATCGTCTACTGGGAGCTATAGCATGTGTGAGTTCCACATTTTACTCGCGGAGAGACTGAGCTAAAAAGCTTTATATGCTATCAAGTGGGACTTCTGGCGGACAAAAAAACAAATATTTTAATTTTTGATAATATTTGTTGCGAAGCTACAATTTTTAAACTAATTGCTCTTACACGAGAAGACATGTTCGTACACAAAGAAATTGTAAATCTCGTCACAGCCCTTTTGGCTGAAAAAATATTG
The DNA here is from genome assembly GCA_900239745.1 of Rotaria magnacalcarata. Taxonomy (NCBI): domain Eukaryota; kingdom Metazoa; phylum Rotifera; class Eurotatoria; order Philodinida; family Philodinidae; genus Rotaria; species Rotaria magnacalcarata. Next base: position 52,180 of record OENM01000708.1, read on the forward strand.
ATTGTCATCTTTCGTTTGCTCTCATCCTTCTTCCATTACTATTATTTCACTAACCTTTGTCCTCGGTAAACAGAAAATGTTTCTGACGGCAAGGTGATGAAGAGTAACTCCAGTTGACGATGAAGATCTTTGATAAAGAAACCAAACTTGGTAATTATTTCGATGTTATGTATTCTCAAAGCCTTGTTTAACATTCTATATATGAAACAGTCCCTCGTATACCACCATACTGGTGAATGCCTCTCATAATCGCTGTAGAATTCATCAATCACTCTCAATACTGTCGCATTTCCAGCGTATGCACGCTTACATAACTCGACGAGCGCTTTAATCGCGTCTACACCGTACTCGATTTCTGAAAATGTTTGTTTCAACAGTTGACAGTACATAAACATGGTATTCAATGTATTGTATGAATAAGGCATGGATGATGAGGCAGCTGGAAGCACAGTAATTGGTGTAAGGTTATGGTTGACATAACAAATGTTTTCTACGAGTGCTTTACGTATAGATGATATATCTCGGCATACGTGATTAATTTTAAGAAAGCTCTTGGACAAGAACAGCACACATGTTGGTGTGTGTGTGCAGAAAATGTAAATGGTTTGTATGGCGGATTTGTCGTGAATTATTGGGACTATCGAGTCGCTTAGCTGCTCTGAGACAATCAATAGAATTCTTTCATTCTCTGTATCAGATATAAAATCGGCGCATTCGTCTCGATTAGTGAAGGATTCAGTTGAATAATCAAGTTCAGACAGCTGTAATAAATCATTTTCTTGTACGCCGAGTGCAAGTGCAACTACAATAGCATTATCCACGTATGAACGGCGGAAGCGAGTCGATCTCATACTAATCGTTTGAAGTGCCTCAGCTTCATCAGATACATGTGCCATTTTGCAAAGGCTATTATAACGTCTCTTCTGTGGAGTAATAGACTTTTTTCCAGCTCACATCGAAATTCATTTATATTAAGTATGAAATTACTACAGGTGTGCTCTATCTCAATGAAACATGATATACTTTTATTTTTCTTCTTGTAATTCGTTTTCGAAGAAATATTTCAATTTTGATTTACGCTCTCGACGCACAACAGGATAAAGAAATAAGATGACTTTAGGAAGCGAATAGCACTTTATCTTTTATCGAGTTAACATTCTGTCATTGTCCTCTAATAACAGTTTTATGGCTTCTGTCATCTTTGATATATTGTTTATTGACACACTAATTCGTCACTTAGCATCCTATGTCACGACATCATTCTTTTCATACACATAGATTCATCACCTGCAAGATTCAACGAGAGTGGCATGAATGTTGAAGGTCGAAATGTTAGTAAAACCAACTGTTTATTCCTTGAGCGAACTTTCGAAAACAACGTTCGATATCTCAAACCAAGTAATTCCGAGGCTTGTTCAAAGTAACAGAGGAATCGAAGTCAAATACCATAATCTCTTTTAGAATGAGTGCGTAAACAGTGATATATTCGGTTGCTAATTTTCGATCAAAATGATCTGCCGTCCTTCTCAGGGAGAAATCTTTTCCCGAATATTATTGACTACTCTCCGATTAACAACTAAAGTAGCTTTTTATCATTCTAAACAAAACATTTCGAGGATATTTTCACATATTTAAATGCATTTGAGTTTGTGGAAGAGCACCAGGAAGAAGAACAATTCTATACGGCATGCATTTAATGCAATATCTAAAAATATAGCAATATTGCCTAACTTAATACACTTACATCTATTCTGGTGAAACGATAGCTTTAAAAAGATTGTTTGATCTAATTTTGCAATTCAATCTCTTTAAAATCAATCAAATATCTGGATTAAAAAATCTTCTGTCTTTTAATTCAATATATTATCACTTTTGAAAAATGACTGTCAATCAATTTATCGACTTATCTAATCAATTTTAACGTAATCTAGAATTGGTTAGTACTTATCAATTAATTGAAAGAGTATTTATCAGCTAGGAATGATGATAAGTGATAAGAAAAAAGTTAGTTTAAAAAATATCTTAGGTGGGTGTGGGTATGAAGAGAGATAAGAACACCCACACCCCTTTCAGGTACCCTCACGCGTACCCTTTCCGGGTACCCTTCACCCATACCGACATCTGAAGCCCCCAGCTTCTGCTCCTACCCCTCACTCGCACCGCTACACACAGTTACCCCTTAGCCTCCCTCAACCCACATCCACACCCTCTTCAAAATGTTTTTCTATTACTTTAATTATTACTTTGATATAACTTTGTGTTGTTAGGTAGTGTTATTTAATAAATTAGATATAAATAAATTTTAAAATTAGATACATTATTTTCTTAATTAGATATAGATTCCTATATTTTTAGGTATTAGTTTATATGTACCCCATCCTATACGGAACATACTTTATTTTTCTCACGTACGAACACATGTGCATGAAATATACCATTGACGCTCTGAAATTGTTGCGGGTTAACATACACTATAATGTCATATCGTTCATTCGGGATAAACTGTCTATCCACCACTTCTTGAACTAGTTTCTCGGGGTCTGTCGGTTGTCCATCAAACCAGACAAGCCAGTGTTCGATATCTGTACTTAGGTGATAGGGAAATTCATTGAATATAAGAAGCGGATCTTTGATGGAAGAAGGAGAGGCAACGGCCACTTGCTTGCCCATCGTTTCATCAAATTCAGATGCATAATGAAGCATATGAATGCGAACATAGTCATTGACCGATGCGTATTCACTGAGAACTTCTGTTGTGTGTCTGATATAGCGTTCTTTGACGGATGATGAGCGCCGCCATGGAGGTATAAGTTCTCGGTTGGCTGCCGCTTCAATCAGTTCTTGCCACTCAACGGGTTGAGAAACAGTTTCACTAAAAAGAAAATCAGTTGATTTTCGAACACATTATGCTTAACCCGTTCTAGCGAGTTTAGAAGTGTGCAGGAGGAATGCCTGTAATTTATTTCCAAGTTCAGCGTTTTCGTATTGTTTGGATATCTTGAGTGTATGAGTGTGGGTGTGTTGGTAAAGAGAAAAAGCTATTAACGCAATCCCTGTGTGACTAAAATGTGAAAAACGATGAAACTCCTTCGTTGCAACCCGTCTGCACAGGTGTCTAAGTATTTGCAGCTTTTTTGCTACTGCCTGCAATGATATATGGAGTCTCGAAAGACCATCCGAGATCGTGACAGTGCAATTAATGAATTTGTATGTCACGACCAGTATGGGGGCACGGATGCGTCCAACGTTTTACCCTATATACTTCAACACTCCTGTTAGATCGAGTTCCACAAAATTATGCTCACACCCACACCCCATCCGCACAAGTTTCGTAGAGAATTAGTCTGCGCATCTTTTGGAGAAACAACCAGATTAAGGGATATAGGTATACGGTAGGATAATAAAACATTAGATATGTGTCATGCTAGGACATCTATATCCTATTGAGGTGGTGTCCTTCTCTCATTTTCTCCTCTTTGGAAAATAGTTATTGGTGTTCTTGTTTATTCTTTCGAACAGTTAGTTAATAAAGTGGTTATCTTCTACTTGATATGAAATATCACGCCTTTTTGATTAAGTATATTAAAAGTAGATCTTAACAATATGAAAGATACAAAAATAATCTCATAAGCTCTGTTGTGATCACTGACGTGAGCTCTGAGTCGTCATAGCTATAGCTATCTCATGATGATTCGAACGGAGTGCATGGACGGCGAGTACCTAGTTGTTTTTTAGGAGATTCACTTTCTGCTGGTCACTTTGACTATGTGAATACGAGTGAAGTAATTTTAGAAATTTGAATTGACTTTGAAGTGGCGCAACTTCTTTTAAATTGCAATCTGTAAAGAATGCACATTTGGGTTATGTCAACGATTGAACGACACCGCATCCTCATAATTAATTCTAAATAAAAAGGCTATTCGTAATATATTCCTTTAAGAATGTCCGATATGTAGAATGAGAAGGTTCTGTGGTTTCAAATTATCATTATAAAACGGTAGGCATCTCATCAGATGCTATCGACACGACCTAGTCGACGCAGGTGATATATTCGCTTTTCCACCGTGCTTCTTTAAACTTCATGAACAATAATTGGTTTTGTGAAGTGAAACAAGGGTACTTTTACAAAATGCGTTTTTTCTATTGTGCGCCAAACAAATTATATACACTTACATGTGCGTGTTTGATGTTTGATGATTGTCTAACACCATTCTATCAGTGGAAAACTCTTGCCGTTACAAAACTATTAATCGTCACAAAAATGAGAGAATAAAACAGAGAAAATAAGGCTTCGCCGCGAGTGATACATAAGCGAATGATTCTTTTCATTTTCATTTAAATAAATCCACTTGAAGCGGGTATGATTCTGTTGATTTTTAGGCTTTTTCATCTCACATGACTAACGAGCAGCTGCTCTTGTTCTTTCGTTCTCTCATTTTCAAATCAATGTTTTCTGAAGCGTAGGCGTGAATAAGCAAATGAAGAATGATTAGAGGTGTCGATTTACATTGTATTTTATATAAATTTTAATTCAAAAAAAATTTATTCTAATTTTTGGATCGAGGAATAATTTATACATTCTTTTTTCATTTTATATTTTGAGGCTGTTGGTTGTGGGTGTACCAAGCTACTAATTATCCAGTTCCTCACATAAAAATCTGCATGTCTTTGCCGTTCCGAACACATATTAAAAATTTTACGAAATAGTAAGATTTAATGTAAAATTTCAGAGGCCATGATTTTCTTGCGATTTTTAGTCGGATCTTACACGATCATATAAAATCAGATGCAGAATCTTGTTAGATTTTAACAATTGATTATTTGCTCTTGGTTGTGCAGTATCTGTGTATAATATTACTCTTTTGGAATAAGTAGGTGCACAGAAATACAAACGATCAGAATTCATTGAATATATCTTTTTGTTCCTTTGTTCGGATGAGTGTGCATGTGAGAAAGCAATCCTTCCATGATTTTCATCATTTTTCGCAAGTCGCACTTTCTCTTTTCATTTCCTCAGCGTAAATTAATAGATTGACTATAATTATATCTAGAGAGTGTGTTTGTAAGAAATCGTTTGACACCGTGCTATCCAAAACGCTTGCTTCTTTCCAGTAAAGTGTAGTCATCTTCCAAGTATTATCAAACCGTTGTCAATATTAATCCATGTCAACTAAATACGCTTGCGATCGGAGAAATGCGATCTTTTATGGACAAACAGAGCTTGTCTGTGACTTTTGTTTTACTCTCTGTTTCTTCATAGAAGATTATATTTCTTCGTGTACAGTTTGGAGATATAAAATCGTCCAAAAATATAATTATATACGGGGAAACTAGGAGGGAGAGGTGTTACTACATTTTGACAGTAAGACAATCGATTATGGTAATCTAGACTGTTAAAAATCCATTTTCACGAAATTCTATAGGAGGTATCCGTGTTTGTCACTATATAAAATCTTTTATAGGTTTCTGAGAAGTCGAAAACCCTAAAAAATAGACACTGAATACTGAGTACAATACATGTTATTTTTTAAAATTTTGGGCTGTTAGTGTGGGTAAGATGAAAGATAAGTTTAGGAAACGCCCACGCCCACACCCTGCTTTTGGTTATACAGATAAATGTCGGTTTTATACAGCTTGGACAGATGCCTTATATTTACGTGTATGTCGTCTTAATCCAGAAAAAAAAGATGTAAATAAATGTTTAGCAAAAGATCGAAATGGAGCTGAAGTATCAATTCGAATTGAAAAAGACTTAAAAGATAAGTTTATTAATGCATGGAAAAGAGATATTATTGAAAATATTGAAAATGTAAAGAAATAAAATCTTATTTTAACTGATTTGAAAAACGTTTATGCACAAAGGGAAAACTGGACAGTTTCTTATTAAAACAATAGTGTCAAGCTTGGAACTTGAATTCAAATTAAAAAAGCTTTATTCCAGTTTCAAGTAGCATATTAGAGATTACCTATAAGTTGCTTATTTATAACCCAGCTTCCGAGAGGTTATCTATAGATTGCTAGATCATACTTAAACTCTTGAAAGATTAAGAGCTATCTGCAGTTTTATGCCATAAATATTTCCGCATAAAATCATAATACGAACAGTTTTTGAAGAATTTAATATCCATAATAATAATTTTAAAATAATGATAAAGTTTTTTCAAGTTACAATAAGCAAATCAAACACAAAACGACCAATGTATTATGTAGAAAAATCCATCTAGTTCGAGTAGACTTCGATTAACGAAAACAAAATAAATTCTTTAGAACTTACTTCTATAAATACAATCTTGTGGATTCAACACAAAAATCACAAATCGAAAAGAGGATAATCAATATTCTTCACACAAAGGTAGCAAGCACAGTAACATTCCAGTGAATCAAGAAGACGCCTTTCGAGATTCGATGAAGATAAAACGAATAATTTTGAAAATACAATTCTTTCATTTCTCATACTACTGACAAAATAAATCGATACAATGAATGAAATCTAAATGAAATATGATCGAATCCATTAAATCGTATCTTCGACACATTTTAAGCAATGCCTTCAACATTTTAGATACTTTTTCTACAAACATCAGCAAAAAACAAGAATGGCAACATATGCAATTATATTATATATTTGTTTAATTTAAAATGTCTATTTTTATTTTCCCTTTTTTTAATTAAATATGATAATAAAATAGATTTATATGTCGATTACGTGTCTGGAGGGCTGGACAACATCCCCAAAAATCGAGAAACTGTTCCATTTTCAGCAGAAATCGTTTACCCACAAAAAGGCAAGAAGGAACGCTTCATTAAGAAGAAATTACTTTCTAAGCCGAACTTCATCCAAAACACAGAGACATCAATCATCTCCTTCTCACCTCTCAAACAAATTTCAACTAGGAACGATTGTATTCAACAGAAGTGGTTATTATTTTAAGCAGAAATGATTCAACCGTTTCTCCTCTCACAAGCCAAAATCGATAAGATACTAGGAGATATCAATTATTTTTTTTCGTCTTACAGGCCATAGTTTCTAGCAGAAACGATTGTATTCAACAGAATTGGTTATTATTATAAGGAGAAAATGATTCAACCGTTTCTCCTCTCACAAGCCAAAATCGATAAGATACTAGGAGATATCAATTTTTTTTTTCGTCTTACAGGCCATAGTTTCTAGCAGAAACGGTTTTACTCCAGCAGAAGTGGTTTTATTTTAAGCAGAAATGGTTCTTTTTTTCATTCCTCTTTGTGAAGAGGATTTCTCTATATATTTTAATCATTTCTAATTGAATCAAATATCATCGTCGACGAACAAAAGCAACTGATATATGTATGTATATATTTGAATTCTTTTTTTTTCATTTCTCCTTGGTATCCATAATTTTTCGTGGGTGATGCATTTCTGCTTAAAGTGGAACAGTTTCCCGATCGATTGGTACTGTTGTCCACTACTGCACGTCTGAAATTAAAACCTAGATGTCACTATTCAAAATTCGCACAATCACACTCACATGCTCATGATTGAAACTTATATTTGTGAAAAATGGAGGATCAATAAAATGATTAGTGAAGATGTATCATAAGATTAATTGATTCGGCTTATTTTTCATTCGAATGTAATCCATTTTATCTAACCTTTACATGTTACAATGTGCTTTGTCATTATTTGATAGTGTGTTAGTTTATATTTTCTTAGATAGCCGAAACAAGCCAAAATTGGTAACGTTTCGACTGATGAGATACGTTAAAAAAGAAAGTGATACCGTACAATATACGAAACTAAACGATGAAAGATCTAATACGACATGTAGATTTAGAAGTGTCGTAGTAGCAGTGATCGTGATAATAATAGTCATGTGTTGCTGTACTATCCTATGGCGATTTTTAAGAGTACAGTAAGTCTAATACTAGCAAAAGCTTTACAGATTATGTAATCATTTTTTCTAAATACAGTAGATTACGAATCAATAGTCATACACTCAAAATAAACTTTACAACATCTGCGAACTGTACGACATCGGATCAAGGCGAAAATTCAGTTTCACCACAAATAGAAAAATTTGAGACTCACTACACATCGCAACTTTTTACAGATACGAGTACTGTTGAAATGACCGAACAAAGTTCAACATATACCACTGTATTTGTTCAGCCTGGTAAGATGTTCTTACTTTGTAGTTTAACATGAGTATGATTTTATTTTTCGAAGGAGTTAGCATTAATTATGTTATTTTTATTGATAGTTACGACTACAGCAGTGACATCGAATGATGTTGACATTTGCGCAACTGCAACATGGGCAACAGATGGCGTATCAGTCGCAGGTGGTCAAGGAGCAGGAAAAAATTTGAATCAACTAGACTATCCTCGTGGAACTTTCGTTGATGATACTGGAGCCCTTTATATTACAGATGATAATCTTCGGGTAATGAAATGGAAGCATGGAGCAAAAAGTGGTGTTATGGTCGCCGGATTCGGTGGCCGAGGTAATGGTAGCGATCAATTTGAATATTACTTACATAATCTGGCTGTCGACACTGAAGGAACAATGTACATATGTGATAAAGGAAACGAACGAGTTGTACGATGGGAAAAGGAGGCAAAAAGCGGTCAGAGCATTATCATGGGCATTAATTGTTATGGAGTAACTTTGGATCATGAGGGTCTATTGTATGTGTCTGATGTTGATAATGATCTCGTGATGAAATATAGTGATGATTTCTCTCGCAAAGAAATAGTTGCAGGCGGCAATGGAGAAGGTGCAGCACTTAATCAATTGAATCGGCCTCATTTTACTTTTGTCGATCTTAATTTCAACTTATTTGTACCTGACACGGACAATCATCGAATAATGAAATGGCCAAAGGGTTCTACACAGGGTATTGTTGTAAGTGGAAACGGGAACTCGAGTCAACTTGCGGGACCACATGCTATTGTTGCAGACAAGATCGGCACTATTTACGTTGTTGATCATGAATTACATCGTGTCATGCGATGGTTGAAAGGTTCTCAATCGGGCGATCTTCTATTTGGAGGACATGAATATGGGTATAGAGCAAATCAACTTGCGTTCCCTGTTGATATAGACTTTGATCGAAACGGTAATTTGTATGTTACTGATCGTAACAATCATCGTATTCAAATGTATGCTGTTAATAAAACTTCATGCCTATCATCATCCACGTTTTATTAATAAATACTACATGAATCATCAATGAGTTACTAATATAAGTCAATATCTAACTTTGATCCATAAAATAATACTAATATTTGTCATGTTTTGTTTTACACTTTTCTGAAATAAATGAAAAATGTGTATATATTGATTTGAATCCTAAACCTATCCCGGATACGTGAACCTCATGAAAATACAGAGGATTCACGAATCAATCTGTGAAATATACTGTTTGAACATGAATTTTAAGCATTACGATAGAAGTTTGTTGAAAATATATTTTTCCATTTCTAAAGAATTCCAATATTTATGAGGTGCGCTATTCGCAAAAGTCCCATACAAGAACAAATCGTGTTAAAAAGTTGATATGTTAACCATGGCGAACTCTTATTGAGCAATGAATCTGAATAGAAGTCGTGATTTTCGTAGGGTCCGACGTCACGGAATATCTGATCGACTGAAATCGTGTTGGTATGCTTTCGATATTCAAAAGCAATTTGTTTGCCATGATAAATAAACTAAACTAATTTTGAAAATAATAGTCCCATCAAGTGAAATAATAATCTCTAGTATAAATCAGTATATAATTCTTTTGAAAACACACCCAATGATAATCATGATTTGAAAATCCCTTAGACACATACGTCAAGAACTCAATTGAACAACTGATGGATATATTTATACGTCCGGTTGAATCTACAAAAGCAGAAAATCTGTATGAGATTCTTCTAGGGAAAGTTTCGCCAGATAGAGTTCAATTAGAATATTATAATCAACTTGAGGGTGTGGGTGTGTCGCAGTGGCGGATCTACCAGTTAGGCTACCCGGCCATCGCCACCCCCTGAAAAAAGTTTTTTCGATTTTTCCCAGGAGAAATGAAACAGAAAATAGTCGTTCTGTCTCAAATATACTTGAAATACCGTTTCTTGGCCAGGAGCGCCACCCCCTTACAGATTTTCTGGATCCGCCGCTGGTGTGTCGGTAGATGTAAATTTGTGTGTGATTGAAATAAAGACACACCTATACCCTAATATTCTATGGCCGATTGAATCGTTAATCACATGAATGTTTTTTTCAAGACAGTGTTTAAACATGAATATGTCAGTCGCCTTGATCGGGCTGAAAATGTGCTACTGAACTTATTACCCAGTGCTTGACCACAGAACGGATTGATTCTATGCAGCAAGAAATTCGCCAAATTTCGTACCACCTCGTACACCAAGTTTCGGATCTCGGTGAAATACTCTCCTTGTCTACACTCACATTTGTACCCTCACCTGCATTCAATAGCTGTCACATCATCCAGTGAATTGACTACACGTAACCTAATCACTAACTGTTTTCATGATAAATTATTCAGCTTCTTTATACACTAGTTGCATTGTGTCGTGTATAAGCATTTGATAAGGAGACATGAAAAATGACAACTTAAAAACACAAAGAAAATTTGTGATCAAAAGTATTTTTTTTTGTTTTTTAGTAATCGGAAGTACTTTTTCCTTTTTTTTCGACATTAAATGAATTTGGTCTTGTATAATATCATCAATTAGATTAGGGTCAAATTTAAATACATTTTTGCTCTATCTTGAGAGATGTTCAAATATTGAGCTAGTTTTGTAGTCGCCCTATATTTCCTATATTTTTCGAAAAAAATGAACATTGTTTTGAATGGAGTCTCATATCCTAGCAAAAAAAAGGTATCTTCTGCGTTGATGTTAAATATCGTCATATAGTGGAAGAAAATCGACCAAATATGTTGTGCAAAGACTTTTTAAACGTAGTTTAATTTTTATTTTATATGATGCAAGATCATACTTGTAAAAGAAAAAAGAAACACTAGTGTGAATTTTCTCTTTCGCTCATCAATTAATTTACTTCCTATGTGTTTATTTCTAAATATATGTTTGCATTTTCTTTTTGTTTCTTTGTTTTTTGATAAATCTATGAATCTATTACGGATGAGATTTAAGAAAAAACTAAGAAACAAAATTTTATACAGGCAGAGGCGGCGGAGCTCTTAGGCTTGGGAATGCTCAGATATATGAGAAAATTTCACAGATCTCATTCTGAATATCTCAAAGATATTATCATCATAATTTATTTGGTATATATCGTTGCATACACA
>OENM01000709.1:0-11725 GCA_900239745.1 Rotaria magnacalcarata
AGGAATCATACTTCAAACAGACCTTATCCTAACATTTTTGTTCCTCAGAATCCATTGAAAGCAACCATTGCCGATTCACTCTGATTTCTACTGAATCATACGGTCGGGATCCTCAGAAATCTGAAAAATACAAAAAGCATCATAGCAATCCTGCTAAAATTTGCTTTTTAATAGAATTAATCTGAAATTGGGGTCAATGTTCAGAATTGATTTCTGGGATCAATAAGTACTCATTGCGCTGTTTACGATTTTTCCTATAGTAGGTACGATAAGAAATCATTAAAATGATGAATAGTTATGAAAGCGATACAGCAACGCTATGGTTAACTGGAAATCATGAAAAATAATGACTTTGAAGATTTAGTGAGGATCTTGACAGAGAAATATACGGAATTCGATGGGCGTTAATATAATTAGCAACATACATGACAATGGGTGAGAAAAAAGTAGAAACATCAAAGTGTGATTCCTGCTAGTTATGAAATACCACGCTCCTGATCGTAGAAACACTTCTAGAAAATTTTTATTTTCAATTCAGAGGATTGATTTCGGATGGTTTCTCGGAGATTTCATATGGAAATATTTTTTTAGTACAGATCTGCTTCAGAGTTGAACTTGGGTTTTAGTGGAAAAGCGATTTCATTCCAATTTTACTGTGAAGCTTCAAGTAGGCTTTAGGGGTCTTTTTGACATACGCCTTTTAGAGATCACAAGGATCCTATATATTCTGTTGTCTCCCTTTAATATGCGTATGATTTCCTAAATAGTATTGATGCAGTGAATTGCAGCTTCTTTTTAGAAATAGAAACCTTGAAAAACGATTTGATGCTAAGATTATTTTTCCTCAAAGTATGACTTTAGATTTTGAGCAGTACTGGGATAGAGCACGGATAGCTTTCTCTGACTGCGCGGCGAGATTTGAGGAGGTCGATAAATGATCTCATGGACTTATGCTAATAATAAGTTAAGAGTTGGGGCACGGCATATCTTCTGTCCTTACACATATCGGTTTAATAAGCAGGAATCCTGCTTTTGGATGTTTTCAGGAAAACTGAGCCACTGAACGATAGACTTTGTCGCTGATGCGCTGTCAAGGATGCAAGCAGAAGATATATGCTGCTTCCTTTCGATAGATAATAAAAACCTGCGAAGAATCCTGGAGATGTGTCAGAAATCACAACCAGAAATCAAGCAAATAATGAAGGAGCTGCTAGATTATTATTTAGTATAGATTTTTGGCTTGTGAATAAATATGAGTATTATTGTGTTGGTAGAGAGCAACCTTAATCGTTGTTAATTATACTAGCCTGCGTTTGCAGTACTCTTGCGCTATATCATTGCCAAATATTTGTCAGTTCAGGCAGTATTTCTTGGCGTTTCGATGATTTTTTCATATTAACTATTTGAATTTCAAGCAGGGGATATGCCTGAAATAACAGACTTGTGTAGGTTATGAGAGCCTTCATGATAAATCGATAGATAGACGTCTCTGCCATATAAGCTGGAATGTATCATATCTGCAGGTAAGCTCTATAGTGTGTAATTTATGGGCTGATTTATGAGAATGTCCCTGGATAGTTTAGAAATTCACCGCTGGGATTCGGAGTTTTCTGCGCAATAGAGAGCTGTGGATGTGTTATGACTTATTTTGATGGTCTATCTGTATATTCCCCTTGTTTAAAACTCATAAAAATATCTTACTTAAATGATTTTGCGGGCTTAAAAAGCGATGAAAATTATAGCATTTCTATGTGATGGATAATAAAATTGATTATGGAAACTAGTTACACTTTTGATGACAAATTTAGTCAGATTCTTCGATTTTTTAAGGTTTGAATCCTACTAATAGGATTTTCCTTTCATTAAAATCTATTTAATTTTCTCTTCTTGGGAATGATTGTGTTGATTTCTAATTTGAAACGGAATTTCTCTCCATTGTGTGTTAAAAATTCATACCAACTCGATTATTTTTTGAAAAGCGATTCTTCTTAAAGGAATATAAGATTGTGCTACTTTTGATGAAGTAAAATCATGATTTTCACACGTAAGTGAAATTAGTATCGTATTTGAGTAAAACCTGTCGATACTCTTGTGAGTTGATGTTCCAACGCGCATGCGCATGTTCCTACACTCAAAAAAAGGCTTTTTGCCAAACCCCCGAGAAAGGTTCCGTAGAGTTGAAACAGCTTGCAAATGCATTCAAATGCTCAAAAGAAGATATTTCAGTTCTACGAAACCTTTTTTTGCTGTACCGAACTTAAAAAAGGTTTCGCAGGAAAAAGGTTCTTCCCCTGGATACACGGGAAGAACCTTTAAAGGTTTCGTAGAACTGAAATATCGTCTTTTGAGTATTTGAATGCATTTGCAAGCTTTTTCAACTCTACGGAACCTTTTTCGGGGTTCGGCAAAAAAACTTTTTTTTTGAGTCTAGTGAAATTTCATATGTTCTATCAAATGGTAATTTCGATTAACTAGATCTCGAAGCATTCTCCTACAATTTCGAAAAATCCAAAAAAATCTTGAAATTCTTTTTGTTGAGCCTGTCAATATTCATTCCAAGAGATATTTCAACTCTCACACTCATGTATCAAACAGATCTCAATAAATTTCATCGAATTGTAAAATCAGATTTTTCGTCGCCCTGGTAATGGTCCCAAAAATCTCAAAATACTGTACTTTTCTATGAAATTCTAGCACCATATTCGATTACACTTTGCCCATATTCGTTAAAAGCCTTGATATAAGCGTTCCACTTATGATATAAACACAAATCTAGGAGATCTATTTAATGATGTTCGCAGATTTTTCATAGCTCATAGTAGGAGTTTTTAGGTTTCTTTGGCATTATTCTAGCAGCGCTGAAGTCTGATTTCAAACTACGAAAAATATATGGATTCCACTGGATAGAGTTCGTCGAGTTCCACTTGGAACATGGGTACGAGAATGGAACATTTGTCGCAGTGAATATGGCCGCATTTATAAAAAAGGATACCAGGATTTTTTGAATTTTTCAAAATTTCCGGAATACGCTTCGAGACTTCGTTAATTGAAATAATCTACTCGATAGGGTATATGAATTTCTACTAGTAATATGACTATGGACGTTGGAAAATCAGCTCAAATGAGTATCGACAGGTTTTACTTGAATACGATGCTAAATTCACCTACACGATGATCACTTAATACTTTTGACTGAGATAGATTTAGCGTTTAGTTACGACAGTCGTTTAGGGAGATTTTTCACGGTCCTCATTTACGACTACCGTATTTCATCGTAACACTTCATTTACGACAACAGTAAACGACTACGAAATACGGTCGCCGTTTTTCACCGTGAGTGATAGGTATACGGCCGGTTACGACTCAGTATGATCGAACTGGGACACTACAAATTTTCAAGATGCATATTGCTATTTCTCATCAAAACAAATTAACTGATTGAAGAGTCATTAGTGTGGATGGTATAAAAGTGTTTCACATTTTTTGTTTCGAAGAGTTTTATAGTAATTCACATCTTATAGAATGCACTTAATTTAATATTATTAATATAAGATTATTTAAATGAAATTTTCTCAAACTTTATCAAAGCGTTATCTATGTATCTTTTTAGTTTCGACGCTCACAGGCAGTTGTTCGTCCGCAGAATAATAACATCAGTGATGCAGTTAATACTGACCAAGAAGTAAGTGATGTTTTACAGAGGAAATTCCCCTTTCTAATATGCTTACCCTAGGAAGAAAATAATCATCAATGGGATCGACCCATTGAATTTGTCTTATCACTCATTTCGAATTCCGTTGGCCTTGGTAATGTATGGCGATTTCCATATCTAGCAGCGCAGAGTGGTGGAGGTCAGCTTTTATGTGCTTCCTCTTCCAACTTAATTTTCTCAGGATATTTTAGGTGCTTTTCTCATCCCATATTTCACTCTTTACTTTCTAATCGGAGCCCCACTCTACTATTTGGAATTAGCTCTTGGACAATTTACAAGTCGAGGCCCAGCATCGGCATTTGTTCTTGCCAAAGGCTGGCAAGGTAAATATTTGAATAATCTTTCGTCGTTGACTCT
Organism: Rotaria magnacalcarata; assembly: GCA_900239745.1. Lineage (NCBI taxonomy): Eukaryota > Metazoa > Rotifera > Eurotatoria > Philodinida > Philodinidae > Rotaria > Rotaria magnacalcarata. Next base: position 4,070 of record OENM01000709.1, read on the forward strand.
TGCTTTTTTTAAGGTGTAGGTTTTGCTATGATTATAAATAGTATATTGGGCACTTTATACTACAATGTTATTATTGCTTGGGCTCTGTTTTATTTTGTTCTTTCATTTCGTAAAAGGCTCTTGTGGGCCGATTGTGGTTATTGGTGGAATACACTTGGCTGTTTTGTTCCTGGCTCTCCAAAACAGACTTCGGGAGTGAATATCACAGCATTGAATTGTACAACAGCACTATCTAGTAATTTTACTGATAGTGGATGCCAAGAAAACAATAGTACAAGTGAAAAACAAGTGACAGCCACTGAAGAATTCTTTTAGTAAGTTTTGAGATGAATATAAAATTGTGTGTCATTTTTCATCTCTTCGAGAGATACCCAAGCCAAGTTATAGATCACTTAAGGAAAATCATTTTTGGCCTGCCAAAGAAATTCTTTTGATAAATCATAACTTGAATCAAATAGGGATCAAACAGATTTAAATACAAGAATTTTCAACAATCTTATTTTTATCGACATACATTAGAAAATTTTTATCATGATTTTTAGTCGACTTCTTTTAAATAAAAGTTCAAGTTTTGACGATTTCGGTGTTCCCGGTACTTATATGTCGGTTTTATTGCTCGCCTCCTGGCTTCTCATTTGTGTGTGTATCATCCGTGGTGTTCAATCGTCGGGAAAAGTGAGTGGAGTTTTGTTCTGTCGATGCTTTTATTACACCTTATTTTAGGTCGCATATTTTACAGCTATATTCCCGTATATTGTGCTGCTTGTGCTCATCATTTTCACCGCAACACTTGACGGAGCGCGTGAGGGCATTCTATTCTATGTCGTACCCAGATGGAAGCTCATTGGCAGTTTTAAGGTAAATGAGAATTACAAGCGTTTGCTTGGAATATTAGACATAAATAAAATTGTTTTCTTTTAGATATGGCAAGCAGCAGCTTCTCAGGTGTTTTTCTCTCTGAGTATCAGTTTTGGCTCACTCATAGCTTATTCAGCAGCTAGCGATTTCCATAATAAATTTTTTCAGTAAGTAGCGTCTTCTTTTTCATTTCTCAAAGGTTGATTCTAATCAAAAAATAGACAAATGTGTATTGTGGTTTCCTGCGACTGCTTTACTGGTGTTTTCGCTGGATTTGCTGTTTTTGCTACTATTGGATTTCTTGCTAAATCTTTGAATGAATCAGTGGAAACATATGCTACGGCGTCAGGCCCTGGCTTAGCATTTATTACATATCCTGCAGCACTCGCAAAAATGCCGGCCAGTCCTTTTTTTTCTATTATCTTCTTTTTAATGCTTCTTGCACTTGGACTGGGTTCACAGGTGAGTTACTCCCGAATTGCTTTCCATTAATCACATACTTTTACTTCAGTTCGCATCTACTGATGTGCCAGTTACGGCTCTTATGGAATTTTTTCCATCGTACGCAAAACGAAGATCTCTACTGGTCGTTATAACTTGTTCAGTCTTTTATCTTGCAAGTCTACCGTTTGCTTGTCCCGTCAGTCTATTTTAGAATTGAGGATCAGAAAATATACAACTGTTCTTTTATTTTGTAGGGTGGCATCTATCTGTTCGAACTCTTCCAAGAGTATACAGCTAATATATCACTGGTTTTCATAGGATTTTTTGAAGTCATCAGCATTGCCTATATCTATGGTCTATTATTCTACCAAAAAGTCACTAATTCAACAAAAATAGCATTCATTTTTTAGGATTTAATCGATTTATGAACGATGTTGAAATGATGTTAGGCAAACGAGCAGCTCAATACTATCTCTTTGTCACATGGTGCATCACCGCACCAATACTAACACTCGTAAGTGCCTATGCTATAAATCAATGCTAAAAGCAGTATTAAACATACTGATCGTATCTTGAGGGTGTGGGGTGTGGGTGTGGGTATTCGATACTTCACACCCACAACTGAACTATTTCTTTATAAATAATAACTTCTATATGTTCTGTAACTTAAAAAACAATCGCCTTATTTTGTTGAAGAACCATAAAGAATTCAAAGTATTCTATGTCACGTTACTTTCTGGATACCCTAATTTTTTCGTTCTATGATGAACTTAAAATGCTAAATCTGTAGATTTTTAAAACAATTAGTGCCTGCTAGCGCATGTCCTTTAATAGAAAAGTGCCTCAACGGTTTAATTTTCATTCAAATCAATATTAGGACACTTTCAATTGTTAATTAACTAGATACTTCATGGTTAAGGTTTTTATTGATTAACTCTTAATTTGTCATTGAAAATTAAAATAATAACTAATGCAGACACTCTTGATTTTTTATCTTTGTGTCTTTTACTAACTTTTTGAAAAAAATCAGGCGCTAAAGCCTGCAGCTTACCTTGTTTACTCTAATTAGTGATCGATATTTTCTCTTGAGGTTATTACTGTTTCCAATTTACTGAATACTGCGCCATTGAAACTTGATGCAGCTGGTGGATTTCCAGCTTATGAATTTCCCCAATGGAGTACTACGTTGGGCTGGGTCATCTTTGTCATTTGCATTATTCCGATTCCACTCGTCTTTCTGATTAATTACATTCGCGAATATAAAAGAATTGCCAAAGAAGAGACGGGCTATGATTTTTCGAAGAAGCCTCTTTTCTTAGCCGCATTGGAGTCAAACAATTTACCTGCAGAATTTTGGGGACCTCGTAAAAGAATACATCAGATCGATACCTATGCTCATTTAGCTACTAGGACGACCAAAAAGAATGTCCTCTCCCCACAACAGCTTCCTGAATATACACCAAGAGTGGAGGAAACAACCTATATCGACGCTGGTATCCTAAATCCAACTTTCAATCCGGATTCAACAATGAATAATGATGACAACGAACTTTCAAATCAACAATTTTGATCACGCATCATGCTCGACTGATTCAGAGAACGGTCTAAAACTTGTGCATATTATTGTTGCCCTGCAAACTTTTCGTTAACAATTTTTTCACTCCAATCATTTCTTAACTTTATTCACTTGCAAATAAATAGATGTTCTATTCGAAATTCTTTCTCATTCATTAATATATTGTAAAATCATACTTTATTCTAATTATTTCAAAGGCAAATCAATCAAGAACAAGCTTTTATCATATCATGCGAGCAACACATATGTTGTAGAACTTGTCAATGATTCTGTTTGTACTATAGTTACATTATATTCATTAAAGTATAATTGATACATCACCTGACAAGACACTACCTCAAATCAGTTCAGTGTTATCTAGCGATAATCCAGGACGAACAATTCGATAGTTGGATCCAATCGGATTCGACCGGATTTCGATCGGTTCCTGCAGGATTCTAAGTAAATCCGGTTTGTGGACTCACTCACGGATCCCTAGTGTTGGAATTCGATCGATTCTTGCAGGAATTAGTCAAAACCCGATAGGTTTCTTTGGAAACCCCGTTGGAAACTGGCTCCTGAAATTCCTATCGAATTCAGTTGTTTAGTTTGATCGGATGTTCACCGTATTCCAGCACTGGGGATCCGTTGGTAGTTTCTCAACCCGAAATCCCATGGGACTCTGTCGGCTCGTCGGATTTTATAAGATCCAATCGGATTCATTCACCTGGGAAGCATACCTTCATTGCATTTGATTTATATTCCAATCAATATAATTATAAGATTAAATTTACATAGATTGTAATAAAAGGTTCAGAACACCTTCATAATGTAATGATGATTCTTTTTTAAATATATTTCTCTGCATATATAATATATGGCACTTGACACCAGTTTTCTAGAAATTTCAATCGTTGCGATATATTATCTATTGTACATTGTTTATAAGTTAAATCGATTGAACAGTGTCTATGTACAAAGATCATGAATTCGATCTGCACAATTGAACACTCGCAATTCGTCGTGATTATATATGAGTTCAGCTATCAACTTCGATTAGAAAAATGAGAGTAGCTGTTCAATTTTATTCTAGTTTCCACTTGATAACTTCGGTATTCCGTTCAAAGCATGATTCAACTAGCACTTCATGAGTTTATTTTATCATTCTTTTATCAAAAATTAGAAATATTTTTGAATTTGCAACTAAATACCTTCCATATTTCCATTGTCACATATCAAATCAACGAAACCAACTTACACACCATTATAAAAGTTTCCCATATAAAAAGATTGCAAGACTAAAACTAATATAGCGTTCGACATATGACGGCGGATAAACTACTGACTTTTAAATCATGTTCTTTAATATTCGAAGGATGAAAGTGACAATAAATTTTAGTAAAAGAAACGTGTCTTTCCAATGAGAGTACTCTTAAATAGTTGTTCTAATTCGTTTCTTTTATCTTGTTAGCACAAATGAAACACTGAAACATTCATGGTTCGCCTAATAGATTTCATCAAAAACATTATTTCAAAATAACTTAAATCAATCGACCTTCTTATAATATAAAGAATTGTTTACCAATCAATCTGTTTGGAATGAAATATCTCATGTTTATAATTCATGTATCTCATTAATCTGACAATGTTTGAGCCCAGGTCGACTGATCCGATATGAACCTGGAAATATCCTACAATCCGATACAATTCTATTGGATTCCGGGTTGAGGAATCGATGTCGGATCCTCACTGTCGGAATCCTATGAACTTCCGATGACATCCAACGGTTTTTCGTCGGAATTCATAGGAATCCGACACTGAGCATCCGACATTGATTCCTCGACCCTGAATCCAACGATAAGTCTGTAAGATCTGACAGGATCCGATAAAATCGTATTGGATTCCAGTCGGATCGGATGGGTTCCGATAGGTGCTTACTGTCGGATTGCTCGACCTGGGAGGTTATGTGTTTCTATTGACGTTGCAATTTTTTTATAAATATTGTTTCCTTGCTTAAAAATTTAAATCATTCAAAAAATTAACAAATTCTTTAAAAAAAACTGAAAATAGCGGGCATACAAATTTATTTTAAATATTTCATTGCCGATTCAAATGGTCTAATTATTTACAGAAATTTTTCTTTGGTTTACTGCTTATTTCTATTTTATTATTACTAATTTGCCTCGTGTTTCAAATTAAATGTTCATCCTCGCACCGTGGAGTTTTTGGAGGGATGTACATGGTATTGACTATCATCTTCACAGAATATACTCGATGTTGCCAGTCACTTTCCTGCATTTACAGACATGCTCATATACAATATAGCGGAGGAAGTATACGCTGGCTGGTTTTTAAGTGAATACTTGTTAAAAATTATTCTAATGTCCCTTTTGAAGATAAATGAAGCGTAATACTTACAGAATTTATCCAAATTCTTAATAATAAAATCGTTATTGAGCTTGGAAAATTCCAAGCATAAAATTAATTTTACATTATTATATTTTTTTCATCTTCCATTTGATACAACTGGCTTAATTTTTTCTTGTGAAATACGCAAATATGAGAGGCATCTGCATAATCCCATTACTGCTTAGCATAATCGACCTGGAAAAATATATTTCAATAAAATCAATCAAGTCAACAAATAATTAATGATCGAATATAAAAACATTGCAAGTTTGGCAATTTATTCAATCAACGATCAGTATATTAAAATTCGTTGAAGAGTACTAGTGCACATAAGAATAAAATATTTATTACTTTCATTCATCTTCGTTCAAGAAACATTGAAACAAACAATGATCATTCTACAGCTGATAGTTGTAATCCTACTCATCGTTAATAGCCACTCTGTTTCTATAGAGAACCGCAAGAACGGTACGAATCTAGAATCAAAGCCGACAAACAGTTCAGAGGATCGACCATCCGGAAGAAGCAATCCAAGTTTGGCAACGGTAGTTGTGAATAGTCAAGTTCTTACTATTGTCAATTATCAGGGGAGTCAAATTTACGTATACAGCGCTATCGCAAATGAAAATGAATTCCGTCAAACTCCTCAAAAATGGGTCTTCTACTTTGTGCCTATCATGATGCCCGTTGTATCGAATGATCAACTAGACTCGTGGGTTTTCGTTCTCAGAACAGAAATTCGAATAAGACTCATGTTGAGCAGTAAGGATGTGGAAGAATTGGTAAGAAATGCGATCATGAAGAAATTCGATTCAACCGTATCTCAGTATTCACGCTTTTGGGATGTGGCACCGTTAATGATCGATTCACTTATGGCCTATATCGTTCGAGGAGCGAATTTGCCTGTGGAGGGTGTTCATCCCTATAAAGCTGTACATCCGAATCAGTTGACAATGATATTCCGATTTCGTTGCTCAACACAAGAGATTGCAGAGGAAATTGTGAAGAAAATTATCGAAGACGAATATGAAATCGAAATATCATTCTATTTTGCTGGCTTCAAACAAGTGTCAATGAATTTAGTATCGATCAGCAGTGATCAACTGAGAAGCGTCTTGAGCAAAACAGTGGCCGATGGTGGTAGCACTAATGCGCAGTACATTCACCGACAACAGACTTCGACTTTCGTCGGTAGATATTTGACAAACGTCAGAAAGATGATTTACATGGAAAATGAAAAGGCCAATATGTCAATGTTGACCACTAGTCTCGAAGATCAATTTTCATCTTTGATGGAACAAGGTAAAATAAGAATCAGTTTTAATAACTTTCTATTTTGTTTTATTACACAATATTAGCCATGACCAGTACAAAAGAAGTAAAGTTAGATCTGAAATTGTATGAGCAAGTTTGGTCGTCGAACGATTTCAATCCAGACAAGATTACAAACACCATCAATAAACTATTTATCTTCAATAAGACAGCCACTGAACACAGCAAATATACGGATACATTCTTCAATTTGAACCAAAAAAATGATCAGGCCTCGTCGACATCAGCCAGCGTAGCAGGAGGCTTCTCAATATTTGGTATCGGAGGAAGTATTCAAGGATCAGGCTCATCATCAAGTTCATCGTCGAATGCTTTGTCAAACACCAGAAAAGATATTTATTCATCGAAAGATGTTCAAGATCTGCTTGCGAAAGAAAAAATTGAAAGTGAATGGACCGGTGAAAAATGGGTGCCCAAATCGCTGTACGTTTATAGAATTACAGACGTAGCAGATTATCTTCAAGTAGGTATCATTGCCAAACAGCTTGTGGCAGATAAACAAAACGGTGCAATCATTCGCACCGTTAGTACGAACATAAAAGGGCTTACAGCCTCGAATGCAACTTTACCATCATTTATGGTAGGAGAAATTCGACTGTTTGGAGGTCGTTTAACAGCTTTAACAGCCTCCTGGCTGATCTGTGATGGCTCTCAAATCTCACGTAACACTTACTCTCGTCTATATGATGCAATTGGAAATTTATACGGTGACACTGGTAACGGAGCAACATTTATGTTACCAGATTTTCGTGGTCGAGTACCTGTTGGAGTCGATCCATCCCGTATGCGTGTCAGTGGAGCTATCACTATTGGTCTAGTTGGAGGACACGCAACGTACCAATTAAAAATCGACCAACTTCCAAGCCACAATCATGGCGCTGGCTCATTAGCCACTTCAACTGCCGGTGCTCATTCGCATACAATCACTGATCCTGGTCATAACCACGGAGGTCATACACAAGCAGCAACAAGTATGTCAACAAGTGGGGGACATCGTGATTCAGTGCTGCAGCTAAAACATCATAATGATTATACTGTTAGAGTAGACAGTCCACATG
>OENM01000709.1:11923-41006 GCA_900239745.1 Rotaria magnacalcarata
TGGGTGTGGGTATGAGTGTGAGTGTGAGAATGGGTGTGGGTATGAGCGTGGGAATAGGTGTGGGTGTGGGTGTGGGAGTGGGTATTGGTGTGTGTGTGGGAAAGTCTGAATGATAACAGTCACACTCACATGCATATCCACATCCACACCCAACCTGTGAGTGTGAAGTTGTGTATTAGGAAAATGACTCTAATTTCTTCAAAGTCTTATGAAAACAAGATTTACCATATAACATTCGACGTACGTCAAAAATCTCTTCAACCTGGTGTATTTGGTTTTTCATTTCTAAATCGGTTACCTTATCCGGCAAGTTTCTTTATATACCACTCCATGAACGTTTGGTTAACCCTAAGTAGAATAATGATAATTTAATTTTGGTTTTATTTGTAGGTGTGGGTGTGGGTTCGAAGACTGTGGCTTCTCTTGACGCTCACCCACACCTACATCTAAATGATTAGCGACCTCACTCACGTATAAAATCGACCACCTACATGCATCACCTCTAAATGCGAGTCACATATTATGCTTTTATGCTCATGCAGTGTTATGCATGGAATCGAATGGACGCGCGATGATTCATTTACTATTGTATACCTCAAATTTAAGAAAATTTCAATAAAATAAATAATAAGAGAGAATTATATTTTGATAACACGTATTCTCTATTTGCAGCTAGGTTTTCGTGCTAGTCTATGTGTCATTACATGATTTCATGTGCCTCTACATTGTTATCCATCTTTTCCTTTAACTCGTTGGATTCCCTTAAAAGATACCCACAGGTTTATTTACTTCATCTAAGAAGACAAATATGAAGCGCACACATGAAGGTAACAATGCTTTAATCATTAATAATTGGTTTCTATTTCACACCAGAGCTGTACTATAAACATTGAAACTTTTTAAAATTCTAGCAAATCTATTAATCTGCACATTTTGGATCACACTAGAGTGCTTCATAAATCTAGCAGTCATATCATCGATGTAACGGTTCTGAGATTTTGTTCCATTTTCGCTGTACTCGGCATCTATTTTTATTATCAATGATGATATATACTATTGGAGAATACATCCTATTCCGCAATGTTGAACATTCCGGAACCAGTTCCGCTCACGGAACCAATTCCATCTAATTCCCGGAATTCCGTTTATCCCTTCCAACACAATTCCGGAATTCTCGGAATCACTGCCGATCAATTCCATCTAATTCCAAGAATTCCGTTTATCCCTTCCGATTCAATTCCGGAATTACACAGAATTCCTACGGATTCCGCCTAATTCACAACGGTTCCGGAATTCAGTGCACCCACACTGACATTCACACCCACACTTATGGCAACACCCACATTTACACCCACAACATGCAATTCCGGTACGGAATTCCGGGAATTAGGTCGAACAGGAATTGAACGGAACTGAACGGAATTACACGGAATTCCTAGGGATTCCGTCTGATTCCCAGCGATTCCGTATTGACCTAATTCCGGAATCGAATCATCACGAAATGGGTAAGACAAGATAGAATCGTGATACAAGTTGTAATTCCGGAATTCCTAGGAATTCCCAGTGACTTCGCTTTCACCTAATTTCGGAATTGAACTGAATTTCATGGAATTCCGGGAATCGGACAGTGTTCATATTTGACCTAATCCGGAATCAACGGAACTGATTCCGGGGGCAGAACTGGTTCCGAAATGTTCAACATTGCGGAATAGGATGACTGCTCTACTATTGTTGTACGTAATATTCAATTTTTCTTTAAAAGATAACCTGGCATCACCATCAGTCATTGCAAAACAATTTACATACGAAATTACTACAACAGATCTCAGTTCACCTATTGAGGAAATTCAAGACTATGCAAGTTTAGATTTAGAACCATTCGAGAAAAGTCCAATATGGTCTAATAACTATCTCTCACAATTGAACATTCAACGTCGTCCTTTTGCTTTTCAAATTGAACTTGTTCAATCTGTCATAAACAGTGGAAACTCGCTTGTTAGTTTACGAACAGGTGCAGGAAAAACATACATAGCGGCACTTTTAATAAAATATTATTACATGAAGAAACAAAAAGAAGAAAATAAACAGTTTTTAACATTTTTCTTTATTCCTAATCGGTCCATTCGTGATCAACAAGTTACAGCTATACGTGATGTTGGCGACCTTCGCGTTATGCCTTGTGATGATGATTCGTCAGTGCATGAATTTGTTCAATATAGTCATGTAATTGTTTGTACACCGCAAAAGTTTTTGAATTGCTTAATCGATAAAACTATTTTTTTTAACCAAGTTGATTTGTTAATATTTGATGAATGTCATCATTGTATTGGAAATCATCCTTATTCGAAAATAATGGAACAATATCTAGTTTATCATCCATTGGAGCATCAACCGAAAATAATTGGTCTCACTGCATCGTGTGGAACCAAACTAACGCGTTCAGAACTAGTACTGAAAGAGTTATTAAATTCACAAGAGCGCCAGCGTAATGCGCTCAATAAGTTGTATGAATTATGTGCAACACTCAATTGCAATGATGTTGTAACTATAAAAAATACAGAACATATAGAAGAATTAAGTAAAAAAATACATATGCCAATAGATGATCAAATTCTCGACGTTCAATCAATGTCATTTGATCAGCATTTAAAAAAACTAGTTGCAGCAATCGAATCTTTATTAAAATACATAGGATCGCAATGTTCTCCAACTATTGGTGCACTTACCGATGAACAAACGTTGGTTGAAAGAAAAAAGGATGCAGAGAAGCAGAACAATTTCGAAAACGTCATTTTGATAAAATACATGATTATGTTTGTCAAGAGACTCGACGCATTAACTAATTTACCAATGAAATCAATAATAAATGATATCATCAACAAAATCGATCTATTTTACAAGTATGTCTCATTATCAACACACTATGATACAATACTTTCATTTAATTCTTATAGTAAAAAAGAAATGCCATTGACCATTGAAACTAAAGTTCATGATTATTGTATACAAACAATGAATAGCATTGTGGAACAACTGAAAGAAAGTCAATATTATTTAACAAACCCCAAGCTTGATTTTTTGACTGATTTATTACAACGACTTATTAAACAAAGAGACGATGCCAGAGGTAAAATTTTATTCATTTTAAATTGTAGCATAACTAGAAAAGTTTTGCTTTCAGGATTAATTTTAGTTTCACGTACACTTTATGCGAAGCTTTTGTTTGATTATTTCAATGAACGTCAAGATTCTAAGGTAAATCGATTGTTTACAATTAATATAAAATATTTGAATAGGACATTATAAAACCTTATTGGCTTGTCGGCCAAAATGGTGTTGATTATCAGAATAGTCTGAGTGAACAGGATGAAGCATTGCAAAACTTTCGAAAAGGTTTGCTTTTATTATTTGAATAATCTTGATAATCAAATAATGAATCTCTAGGATTGTCAAATGTGCTGATTGCTACAGATATTGTACAAGAGGGTTTGGATGTACCGGAGTGTTCTTTTATCATACGCTATGAATTTGTTTCAAATGAAATTGGCACAGTTCAATCAAGAGGACGAGCGCGAGCAGAAAAAAGTTCTTGCTTTTTAGTTGTTGACAAAGGTATACTTCAATTGTAAAAAATATTTTTTATTGTATCATTTAAATAGGTTCAAAAAATCATAACAAAGAGATGATAAATCGTTTGAAAGAAAAAGAAATGTCAGAGGCGCTTAACAATTGGCAACAAATATCATCCCATGACTTGAAACTCAATCTGCAGAAAGTGCAGGTTAGTGAAATATTGTTAAAGCGGACTGCTTTCATTAATTTCTATTTCTTTTTAGAGTAGAATTATTGATCAATGGCGTGCCGAAGCTGATTGGAAAAAAATAGTCCAATCTAAGTTACAAGATTCAGAGGGCATAGATGGCAAAGTTTCATGTCGCACATGCGATTACTATTTAGGTGAAATTTCATGGATACGTAAGCGAAATAGTAATTATTTTGTTCGACAGCAACAGCTTGCTGAACATGTAGAAATCGAATTATATTCTTCAGCACAAATGTACAAAGAAATACAAGTGAATGGTAAAAACAAAATATTACGATCGATTTGAGTTTAAGCTTTCCTCTGATTCTCTTTTAAGGAAAAGTTCGATGTGGAAATAGAAAATGTCGTGAGGACATAGGTGGAGTTCAGCAATATACTGATCGACCAGATATTAAAGAAATATGTGCACTTGCATGTAAAAAATTGAAATTTACTTTGAAAGATCAACACGGTGATTATCAAGTTTCAACAGTCAAGAAATGGACTGAAGTTACATTTAAAATACCTGAATTGGAACCACTCATGTCGACTAATGCAGCACCTGATCAACCGTAGTGAACTAGTCTCCATATAATAATTATTAAAGATATAACTATACTTCGATCAGAAATATATATATATACACCAGATTTTTGAAACCTGCTCAACATTATCTTGGAGATAAATGTTAATAACTATTTTTCCAAGCATCCACACCCTCAGGAAGAGCGTAAAACACTGGGTATAACCGACTCAAAGATTTGATTATTTGAGTGGGAGGAGTTCATGGCGAAAATTTACAATCTTTATGCACATAAAAATGGTTTTGGTACACTCCTATTGTTTGGTGTCAAACCCTCTAAATTCCATAGTAAAACGTTCATGAGAGAATTGGCGAGTTTAAGAGATGCTCTCAACAAATAAAAGATGCTACGTGAGGAAAAATCTACATATCCTTAATTATTAAGTACGATTTAGAAATTTTCCATGACTGGCAAAAGCTTGAAAATCGATCATACCCGTTGTTTCTCCAGTATGATTTTCATCTGAATTTAGTTTTGTCATTATCGGCGAATATATTTGTTCAATTTCTTTTAATTTAAGTTCAAACTGGCTTTTCTTAGCTAGCTAAAACAAAGGAAACACTTAAATGAATCAAATAAAAGTCAAATAATTCCCACTTTATTGGCTTCTAGTCATGCCAATGTATTTTCAATGGCACCAAGTATTCTCTTCTTCTCATAACTACTAACTTTATTTGCCAATCTATTATCATTAATTTTGTTTCCGTGTAAAACAATAGAATTTAAGAGAGATTTCGCGAGGCTAAGGACCAAGTCTTCCGGAGGTATGCTTCCAATTTCGATCTTTCCTATCAGGTTTCAATGGTCATGGTGTTGATATACTAAATCTAAAATATCCCGTTCAGATGTCGTTGCATTGCTGAGATATAAGGCGCGCATGCGAATCACCCTCATCGAAATGAGTCATTTTATAGGAATTTCTTCTTCTTCTTATATTTTTATCGGAATGCAGCTGAATCTAAAAAAGCTATATACCATTCGATAGCGCGGAATCTACTCTACAAACGGTATACAGAAGTTCGTCGAATGCTAATATTTTATTGAGAAAAAAATTTAAAAAAACAAAATTTCACTGCAATTTTCGAAAGTGTTTTTTATGTATTTTGATCAAATGATGACTTCATAGAATCCGTCCCAGAAAACAGCGCATAGATTCTGAAAGCCCGTAAAAAACTGCATCTTTTGACATATAAAAATTAGAAAAAAGACACGTCGCGGTTCAGCAAGTCTTCAAAATGAAGATGATCATTATGTATTTTTCTCTATCATAAATTCATTCTTTTTATACGTACGTAAGAATGTTATTTCGATTCAATGGATAATTGCTCGCTAACAGTCGTTCGTCAATCCTAAGAGAAACAACATAAATCAGTATAGGATGTGGTAAAGAGCACAATAGCTGCGAAAAAAATAAAAACGAAAGAAAACCATATTTACACAGGACTTCACCTGTGTAAGTTGCACTGTCACTCATTTTTTTTTCCTTTCATTTGAAACTGCTCCACTGAAGAAACAGAAAAAAATGCGAAACACATTCGCTCTCGTTTTTTTCAGACTGAGTCACAGAAAAAAACCAACGTGCACATTGACTGCAACACTCAATTTACACAATAGTGTCACGGTTGCAGTGGGTAAAAGCTGTGCACGAATATCTTGTCATCAAAGCAGTGAGGAGTATTAGAAATGAAATCGTTCGCTAGTTCGGATGCGTTGTACCGTTTCAACTACATCAGATCTTCCTTTATTCATGTGTATAAAAAAATATTCAAATCAATTTTTGTCTAGTGTGCAAAAACTCACAGCTGAAAAGGGCTAAAAAAAGCATTTAGTTACCAATAATATTTGACTGAATGACCGTTCATATCGCTTACATGTGCACACGATCTTATGAACGATGCTAAAAGCATATATCAATAGTTATTTACTATCTCAAAAACACCATTTCTATTGTTTTAAAACATCACAAGATGCTTTCAAAATTTTCGAAATAATCCTCGATTGTGAATCAGAAAAAAAACAAATACTGAAACCTTCATTCGTACTTTACTGTATTCAATTGGCATTGCTAAAGAAAAATCTTATTCTTACTTCGAGACATATCATTTTTTTTAAAGTACCGCAGAAAACAGGTTTTATATCATTACATAAGTTTTCCAAATAAAGGAGTCTGGAATAAATAAATGATATAATTGATTCTAAAAAATACATATTTGCAGCTTTATGCGTTTAGAATATCAGCAACAAAAATTAAATAAAAGGAAATTAACTGAAATATTTTATTTCCAAATTACAAATAACGAATTGTTTTCTCGGATATCGAAACCTTATTGGGATATTGTACATAAGCAAACATCAAAAAGTATTGAACATACTTTTACAGCTGTTTAATCAAGTTATGACTCCAATTGTTGTGCAATTGCTTATTCTAGTCATAGTAAATTCTCCTGATTGATTTCTGTTTTCTATAAAAGACCACGAAAAAAAAACGTTATTAGTATCTCGATAAAGTACAATTTCAGTAAATAATTATTATGTTTGTTGTCAATCAATAAAAACAAACGCTGACAATATTGTTTATTTACAACAGACATCATAATATAAGGAGAGGGGAAAAGAACATAGACATTAAACACCGAGACAGTTGTAAAACAGAAAAAAAAGGACTATTTTGTACACATCACTGTAACTTGATGAGAATTTTATAGTTAAGTGTCAATATTGCACATCAATAATCTCGTCTTCTTCTTCTTCATCTTCCTCTTCGTCTTCCTCTTCTTCGTGTGATGATATATCATCGCTACTTGTACTACTAGTTCCCATTGTTGTTTCTGAAAGTTCCATTGGTAGATGATCGATGGTTGTTGTTGTTGTCGCTGCTGTTGTTGTTGTTGTTATTGATGATGACGAGGATGTTTCATGAGTTTTTGAATGTTTCGATAAATGATCGGAACGCATAAAACGTTTTCCACATTTCGGACAACCGAAACGTTTTTCACCAGTATGTGTACGTAAATGACGTTGCAATTCATCGGAACGTGTGAATGCTTTACCACAAAACAGCCACGTGCAGCGAAATGGACGTTCACCAGCATGCCAACGAAGATGTGCTTTTAAATGTGATGTTTTACCATAGACTTTTTTACATATATGACAAATATGTTGCCGTTTCGATGATGATGAATCAGTTAATAGTGTTGATGGTTGATTAATACAATTGGGACAACGACAACGTTTACATCGTCGTGTTACTGAACCAAATAAACTTGACGAATGTTCATTTACACTCCACCATTCATCCGATGATTCTTTATGTGATGAAACAGATGGCAATGATGGCGATGATGATGAATTTGTACTTGAATTTAAAGAATTCGATGAAGAACTCGACGTAGAAAGTATCGCAGCTAGAGCGTGAGGATGAATTGGTGGTGGCGGTGGCGGTGGTGGTAGTGGTGATGGTAGTGGTGACATTAAAGAATATTGTGCTTGTAAAATTTGAAATGCTTTATAACGAAACATCGCTTCTGTATGTAAACGATGTAAAGACGACCACGCTATTGATGACTTGTCAATTTTAACATCTGTTATTGTTGATTGAGGATTTAAAGGTATCGGTCGAGCGATATTTGAATGAGTCATTGAATTATTCATAGAATCCTGCAATAGAAAAAAAAATGAGGTATTAGTTCTACCGAACAAAACAAAATCGTATATATGCGTATAAACACGTAGAACAAAAAAAAAGGATCATGGGTGGGAGAAATAGATCAAAGGCACACAATGAAGACTGAATATATATATATATGTATCAGCTAATTCAACTTGAATCACAACTGCACGTGTGGATGTTCTTGTCTCGGCTCATTATCCGCTGTCGGCGCTCTCCACTGTGTTAATCTGTCGGCAAGTGGCCGAAGCTGCCACTGCTGTTGCTGCTGCCGCTGTCTTTTTTTGAAGATGACGAGTGGTGTGTTCCGGTTAGTATCAACTTAATTGGACGAAGGGAAATGCAAAGACTGTTTATGTATTACTATGTCATGAAATAGCGGTGCATAGACTAAATGATTAGTATGCAAATCGAAGAAAGCTTCAAGCTACGACTGACCGTTCATTAGATCAGAACATAGACTCGTTGCCTAAGGAAACATATTTTTCTTTTTTTTTAATAAAATACTATGGTATATTTCAGAGAATGAAATAAGAATTTCGTTTACATACCATGATTAAGTTATGTGTACACCGAAGGACCATACTATGACTACTCTATCTTTAATTGAATTGAATATAAACTATGCTATTGATATTTTTTCTCTTATTCTCTCTCTCTTTCAATTTATGCCTATCGTGTATATCTATTGATTTCGACTCCGCCTTGAACAGAAAAGAGACCACCAAGATACCATTCACTCTCTTCTCTCGTTTTCTCATCTGTGAATATGCCGCCTTCCTTTTTTTTTTACAAACATTCATGTTTATTATTCCTTAGGGTGTTACTTCTATTGGTTGTTAGACAACATAGACACGAATACTAGCCAATGAAATACGATAAACTTTCGCTTTTGTTCGATTGAAAGAGCGCGAGAAGAAAAACACAACTGGGCGGTGTCGATCAAAGAAAGTGAGAGAGCGAGAAGGAAAAACTTAATCTGAAGCCGATTCTTTTTTTCTTCTCAAAGCTGTCCGGTATGTTGATTTAAATAATCAGTCATCATGAAGATTATCGTCTTTATATACACAAACTAATTGAATCGACAAGTCTCGGCTTTTTTTCTTCATCACCGCATATCGCCGACATAGAGGCATATGTATAAATAAAAGTAAACATAAATTTATTTTATTTTTTCCTCAAGAGATTTCCGATATGAACATCCTATTAATTTGTTGTTGGCGTCGTTGTCTGCTATTCAAAAGAAAATATCGATATACAAACATTTTCTTCAAGTATTCGATGAGTATCTTATAAAGTCAGTATTGTGGAGGTCTATAATCATCAAGAAATCAAACGTGTCGTCGATGGGTGATGTCACTTGCATGTCAAATTTAAAATGAAATAGTTGTCGGTATTTCTAGTATGATCTTCAAAAGAATCCATTTAACACATGTGTTGTGAATACGGACATAAGCATATACTTAAAAATTAGACCGATCTTCTTCAATGTCGAATTTTATTGCCCGCTTGCACATTCCTGTCAGCCCTATTATCATCATCATTACCTTTTCGCACGTGTGAATAAAATGAAAAAAAAAGGAAACGAGTGACCGTCATATCTCACTTTCGCTTTTTTCTTCTTTTATGATTGTCGAATGACTGATTTGACTAGTAGCATATGCACGCATGCACATGAAGAGGTGTGAACCATAAATTGGATGAGAATGGCTTTTTTTACTCATGAGATTCGTTTTTTGTGTGTTAAACTCAATAAGAATGATACGTGCTGTTTGGATATCAATGAGAAAAGTTCATTTACTTGGTCATCATCACAGTTAGTTTAGTCTTTGTCGGTTAAATCATTATGATCAATGGTTTAATTTGTCAGTTAGCAGGAGGTCTGATATACATCACATGTCTTCTTTTTCTTCTTCTTTTCCCACTTGTCGGTAGAACTACTCGTTCATACTTCGTATCTGTATATGTGCACTCGTACAGGCGGTTCCAATCACGCCTTTCACTATGATACAAAAAAAAGAAAGAAAGCCAATCATGACAGGCGGCAGAAGATGAAACAACACTAACTAGGCATACAAACGGTCGTTCAGGCACTCGACTATTCTGTTGTTTTCGTTGCTTGATCTCAATAGGAAAGCAAAGCGCCTGAATCAACATTCATTTTAAATAATAATAATAATAATAGTAGTAGTAGTAATAACAATTGGCTTTAAAACTTGACCCTGAGAAATGATTTGCGTTCTTCGTTTTGTTTTTTTTTACTTTACTGTTTGTATACATTCAAAAATAGTAAATCTCTTGATTTATTAAGCTGACTGAAATTCAATCGGATTAGGTGTGTCAAGTATTTTCATCATCGTCTCAATTTCAAAGTGCATTCTCTTCTTGTGTTTCCACTTGATTAACATCGTCGGGAACGTCTAACATCCAATTTGAAGTTCTTTTTTTTTTGTTTCTGCTCTGCTTTTCGAGTGCCGCCGTTCACTTCTAATCATTCAATCGGATGTTCATTCTAACGGACACATCAATACATTCCCTGAGAATAAATGCGAAATAGACAGTTATTACAAACTTCTTATGTTTGCCAGCGTTTGTAACATCGATCAGCACTCGAACGATACACTTATCAACTTCATCATTACCTGTCTTATTTCTCTACTAGATTGATTAACGACATATGTCTTACACCAAAGAAAAAGATCAAGGAAAGACAACAGTATTCATCAATATAGTATTTCTTGAAGATGATATGAGTTGGATAAGAAGATTATACAAGCAAAAAAACGAAACGATCGATCGTTTATCATTGATTGGCCTCGCGTAGATTTATTTCATACGTTGCCAATGTTGAAAACTATTTTTCTTTTGTTTATTTAAGAAACAACCGCCCTTCTCATCATGATTGAGCTTGTCAAAAGTGTGATATCACACACTTATGTTTCTTCTTTGTGTTTTTTGAATAAGTCGTTTCATCTCGAACAAGAATCGTGTTTTATCTTTCAATAAGTATATTTGTTAAACGTAAATAAGATCGATATATAAACCTATGACATCTTCAAACATACAGTGATCAATTGTTTGCATAGAATTTTCAATACATCGATAAGAAAACAAAAACTTTAGTTTTTCTTCTTCTTCTTCTGCTTCTGCTTCTTCCCATGGGTAATGAACAAAGATTACTTTTTTTCGTCTTGCTACCTGATTGCAAGCATATGATCGATGTCGAGACAATGACATTATGTATGACTCTTTGATGTTTGACGATAGGTAATGATTTTTATTTTGCATGTTGTGTCTTTGGAAATTAATGATAAAAGCGAATTGAATTAGTTCGCATGAGGATAATAGTCTTTAATAGTATACGACACTTTAGAGAGAATAGGTCATCAATAAAGTCGATTTCCCTATGAAATAAAAATTCACATAAATAGACTCAAAAACCCCCTGTGCGATCTGGAATATGTCAAAAGCATAAAACTTTATTAAGCTTGATATTTATTCCATTTTGATATCTCTGACGTATTCAAGTTTTTATATGCTGATATTGCAGATTGTCAACAGTCTAGATAAACAGCAAATATTTGTAGATAAAGATTTATGATGGATTGAAATAGAGTATATTTGACATTCAATCTGTAATCAAAAACGATGTACAACTACTATTATTATTATTGATCTGTAATTCAGAAGCGATTTCAATAAGAGAAAAACGTTGATTTATCATGAATTTCGATTTTGCCGTTGAGTTCTCGCTGTCTTCATGTTCTCTTCGTCTGTAATAAGTACAAATAAATATAGATGAAATAATTAAAATAACCATATATAATAGAAAGAGAATCGATGTTATGATGATTAATAGATTTAAACTAAAATTTCGGTAATTTGATAAATGTGTACAAAATTGATGAATATAAGTTTTTGGATGATAGAAGTTTTGATTGATAGGGATTGAAATGAAGTTTTTATGACAATTACATTCATTTCGTTGAATACCATTTATACATTTAGTTGATAAATATCGATGATTAAACGGAGTAAATGTTGATGAAAAATTAAAAGCAAAACTTCTATGAAGATTATCAAGAGTTTCACATTGATTTGTTCGAATATTAAGAAATTGATTACATTTTGGATAGAAACTATCTGAAGGAGAATTCATTTGACGAGTTTTTGGTAGATAATTTATTTTAATATTTATTAATTTCAAATGTGTCATATGATTTCGACGTCCGAATAATAAAGATATTTGACAGAAATAATAATCATTGATATATTCCCATTCGGTGGCAGACCAAAAAAAGATCATCGTTCGATTTTTATGTGATTCCCATTCACCGAAATCACCACCGAGAAGACGAACTGGTATACATTGATTAGCAGATATACAACAACGTTCTACTACACCTGATATTTGAATTGGCATAGGAAGATGATTGAAAAGATTTAGATAGAGAAAAGTACCGATCGATTTCGGTGACGAATATACTTGTCCTGATTCAAGAATTTCAATGGATTGACCATGAGTCATATGAATGATAAATAGAAACAAGATTATAGCGCGAAAATATGAAGAATTCATTTAATCATCAATGTTGATTGTGTGGTTTTTATTATTTCGTATTCGAAATTGAACTAGATGTTTGTTACAAAGTGAGTAAGTCAAAATAGATTAGACAGAAAGTAGACGATCGAATAAAAAAGTGGTACAAGATTTTAACATAGCCTATTACAGTAGTATATTACGAAAGACATTGAGATAGGTAGTTTCCGTCGGAAATTTTCACCCATAATATATCCGCATGATACTTCTCATATCCTGAAAATTTCAGTTCAAATAAGAGACGCGCATAGGACAGGACAGAAAACGTTGTCCTAAAACACGTTTTTTCTTTAACTAGTTGGGATGATGAGACCGTGCTTATTTTGAGTAAGGAAAAATCTCTTCTTGACCATTTACACATATATTGGTCTAAATTTAGTTTACATCTTGAAAGATCACATGACGCTTTAGCGTACCAACAGACATGGCAGGCTTATATGATCGCAACGTCTAACGATATTAGCTGGTATAAAGATATGGGGTTTAATAAGAGGAGTTTATTCCCCAGGAGATTGAAATCACGAGCGCAACACACATTATCCGAGTGGCGTGAATTTGAAGAGGTTTATCATTTACATAAAGAATATTTTAGAACAAATACTAGATATATAAATTTATTTATATATAAATATTTTTTATGCAGGAACAGTACCTGATATAATATTTCCGATAAAGGAAGTAACTCGTATTAGAAGTGAATATTTTTTGCTATTCGTTTGCTGCTACACCCACTACTATGTCCTAAGAATTTTCTTTTCACAGGAGCAATCCCTCCTGATGTCTTTCGTAGTGTATCTTGTCTCTTCTCTTTAATTGTGACTGTCTTTTTCTTTATATATATTGTATAGGGAGGTATGTTCTTTTTCTGTGACAAATCCAGCATGTACTGTTTAATATGATCGCGTTATTATCTATTTCTATTGTTGTCATTAATTCTTTTCCTTCGATCTCTTTTTATCATGTGAACCACTAATGGCACAATAAACATATTATATGTTAAAAAAACAAAAAAAAAACGTTGTCCTGTGCGCATCTTGAACCTAATGCAATCAAATTCGCTGAAATCTCCTTTCTTTTCATGGTTGCATTTTTAACAGTTGAAAGTCGAGTGTTTTTTCCTTGGGACTGTGTCATTATTGCCACAAAAATTTGCATAAGATTCTATATGCAAAATTCAATTTTCTTTTGAACTAAAATAAATTCAAAACTGCGGAATTTTCAACTGAAATTTTTCCGTGGAAAATTTTCTATTCATAACTACAACATAAAATTTTGATCACCAATAGATCTAAAGATACTTGTATTGCCCTGATATTTTTGCCTAGAACGGATGCGTTCCTTTCTTCCTTTTTTTCTATATGGTCAAATACTTCTTCCGAAGTAGAACAAGTCGACACTTTCTAGCTTGAATAGGCGCATACTGAGGGCTCATAATCTACATTTCCGCGGCCAGCTAAACTCCTTCAGATTGTCAAGATTAAAGTAACAAATTACGAGAATGTCAGTTTCTTGTATCTTTAATATAATTGATAATTGAGAGTTTAATTATTATCTTGAAAAAATTATATTAAAAAAGTAACCTACAAGATAATCAGTACAGTGTTGCATGCATTGATCATTGAAAGTGAAAATAGGGACTCTGACATCGGCACTTCTATTATTTGCCAAAGTCGGACAAATAAACAGGACGGAAAATCCTTTTCAGTGCACGTCTCTGATCGGAACGAAAACGAAATGATGACATTCATAAGTTTAGAAAAAATCGATACAATTGAAAATGAACATGAAATATTCAAGCATTCAATTGCGTAATCGCCCTGATGAAATTTTACTACTTTATTCGTTAGTAAGCGCTAATAAACAATTGAATAAAATTGTATATGACTCATTTTTACGAACCATTTATTATTGATGAAATGTTTTTCAGATAAATGTGCTTATCCATTACTTGATGAATTTTCTTTACCAATTTTGCCTAACATTCATGATAAAATCAAATCGCTTATTCTAAAATCATTAGCTATAATCAGCTGTAAACAAATAGAATATTGTGATGACGCCATACTACGTAATTACCTCGAAACTTCATTCTCACATTTGAATGAATCCTTTCTGTTTAACATGAATGCTGTGCTTCGCACCGCATTAAGAATAGAATTGTTTCAGTTTTGTTTCTAAGTTTATGATTCAATTTATTGAATTAAATAAAATAAAATAAAGAAACTATATTCAAACATTTTGTAGAAATTTAAAAATAAAGTTCAAGTTTATTTATCAAATACTTGTACAATTAAAATCAAAGCAACCATTAGAATGGTATTTCCAAATTGCTTACCGGCATCGCTTACCCTGTAAGCCCTGAAACTACATTCGGCTGTAGTTCCATGAGTAACTATCACGACGTTACTGTCCAGGCTCAGTCTAATCGTATGACTTTGGTTATTCGTCCGTACCGAAGTCGCAAAACCACTTGGAGGACTTGTAGAATCTTGAAATTTAGTTCGATTGTTACATTTACCAATTAGATCGGATCTATACTCAAAATCATTTTTTGTTTTATTCGTTATAACGAGTTTTCCAGATGCGCAACAGCAAACTGCTGTATTGCAGTCTGGTTCGATCAAAAAGACTCCAGTCCATACTTGCGAGCGAACAACTATAATGACGGATGCTGCGAGGCAAAAATTGATTGTGGATAACATATTGCTTATGACAACGATAGATTTAAAGCAACCGATGTTTGACTATGCTTTATATAGAGAAGTATGCGAATATTACAAGAAAAAATATATTAAGAAATACTTTTTCTCGTCATCTACTTTCTCAATAGAGTGGGTACATTTGTAAACATGGATATTTTACTCGTGACTCACTGATTCAACCAGATGATTTAAGCGTTTGAAGCTGTTTGAGGTTCGAAAATTGTGCAATTGAATTCCAGTCTCAAGTTTGATATTTCACGAGAAAAAAGATGAGTTTTCAAACAGGATTTGTAAAGCATTTTGCTATTGTCGCATTTAAAAGCATCATTCAGACGTACACACATGAGAGAACACCTTTTCTTTTTATCGAATTAAGTCAACTCTATTTCTATCGTATAGTTCAAATACTTTTGTTTTGACGTGTTTATTTCTCATACACTTGTACGTGTCTTATTTTGACTTTTATTTTACTGGCAATAATAAAATCATCTTTCGAAGTACGTAAGAGCTCAGTATTTATTATGCTTTTCTTTGAGAAAAATGATCAATTTTACGAATGAGTCAAATAAATATTTACATTGGCATTCTAACTAAAAACGTCTGTTTATGAAAGAAATGTTATCGAACAAAATTCAGTTCTCTACAAACCAGATTAGCACTTGAATTGAGCCATTTGGCGATAATAATATCTTATTGAATATAGAAATATGCAATAATGTTGCTATTAAAACACAAGTTTCTATTGTTTCTGTCTGCCTGATGATAATTATAAACGAATAAATTCCAAGAACATGATGAGAAAATATGATCTTTTTCAAACATCACTATCATTTATATTTTAGAAAAAGTAAAATTAAATGATTTTAAAATGATTCATTTAACAAATGGTAACAGATTTTCTTTCCTCCAACTATCATGTCTATCGAGATAAAACAAAACACTATTGGACGAATAGATGACGACTTCAGGTGTTGTTTGCATTGGTTTTCTCCAAATTCATGATAACAAGAAATAAACATTGTATTCCCTAATCTTTTAATTCATTTCGTCATTAGATTAGGAGAAACCCTCCCTCAGAAAATCGATTATGAGATAAGCACATATACTGAAAGCCTAAAGTGTCCTCTTTCAGACTATGTACGATTTGTTGCATTTTGAAAGGTTTTGGACTATGGGAATAGCGGTTTTCTGAGAGCAGTAGTAGAAATATATGGTTTTTTTCAGAAATTTTCCTTAGTTACGGGGATCTGATATTGGTCCACAAACTGGTAGATTTTATCTAATGAGAAACAGATATGCGTTCTGTTATATTAATTAATTAGTGGAACGTAGTCATTTCTACTTAAAATCCTGTACACATGACGAATTTGCCATATAGATGTCGTGACAGTCATAGTGAAATTAAAAATTGTTTCATACAACTTGTTTATTCGTTTTCTCAAAATCACTTTTTTGGAGAGTTCGAAACCGATTTCTCAGACTGTAGAACAGCTAACGAGTTACTGTTTTTGTTTTTAAATAAAAGAAGAGACCTTTATCTAGAAATGTATATAGCGTTTTTTTCGAAATTCGATTTCTTTGCCGAGATAACTGGATAACACTGATGTCAAAAAGCGCTAAATTCCGAGTTCTTGCAGTCAGTGGCGAATCTAGGATTTTTGAAGGGGGGTACGATTTTATGTTAAAAAAACATATTCTGATGCTTTCGAGGTAGTACAAACTTGTCTTTTTGTTCATTTTTACTGGGAAAAATCGAAAAATTCTTCTCGAAGGGGGGTGCGATCGCTTCGACGCACCCTCCCCCTCCCTAAATCCGCCACTGCTTGCAGTAGAATGTCTCGAAAATCCGAACAAAATCGAATTTCGAAAAAGACGCTATATATATATGTACATTTCTAGAGATAGGTTTCTTCTTTTATTTAAAAAAAAAGTAGCTCTCTACGTCTTTGGCAGTTCGAGAAATCGGTAGCTTACGAGAACCGCCATTTTGGGGACTAATTTGTCAGTAACTCTTTAAAGCAAAAATTTTATGAGCCAAAACTTTGCAATAAATTGAGTTAACACAACATCCATATTGCCCAAAAATTTTCAGACAAATCGGTCCACGAATAACGATTCCTGAGGGGGGGGGGTCCCCTTAGCTCAAGAAAGCAAACTGAATAGATTTAGCCATAGCTCAAAAATGTACGGATTTTAGATATCGAAAATAGTGTGTGCATATATAGCAAGGGAACAAAACAAGATTAATATCATTGAAACAATACTGTATCGATCGCCAATTAAAAATTGGAATTCCGTCTTTTTATCTAAAGATGTTATTATTGGTAAGAAAAAAAGGACAAAAATAAAATAAACAAAGTTTAATAATTCTTTTTGTTTTGCTTTTGCTCTTAACATGGACATTCATTCGGTTGCGTTGGTCGAGAATTTGGGATAAGTGGAATCGGTGCTGGAAAGTCCGGCGTTGAATCAATATCTTTTTCGCGTGCTAATGCATTGCGTGCGACTGTTTCGAATGCTTTTTCAACGTTGATACCTTCTTTAGCTGATGTTTCAAAATAGGGCACGTTCGACTTATCTAAAAGATGAATATTAAAAAAGAAAATTTTCAATCAATTCTTCATACCTGTACACCAGTTTTGTGCTTTACGTGCTTGAATCTAAATGAAATCAAATAAATAATTAAAAGAAAAAAGAATTCTGTTTTTCAAACGCACCGCTCGATTGTCAAGATCAACTTTATTACCGATAACCTTTAAGAAAAAATGTATATTAATAAGTTAAAATATTCCTTTCCGAGCAAAACAAAAATCTTCGTACCACAAATGGAAAATTTTCCGGGTCTCGAGGTCCAGCTTGCTATTAAGAAAAATTTAGTTGATAATATCAATTCTTCATTTTTAAAACTTACAATTAGAAATTCATCTCGCCAACTATCCAATGAATTAAAAGAATTGGCCGATGTTACATCATAAACAAGTACACAACAATCAGCTCCACGATAAAAAGCAACACCTAAACTTTGAAAACGTTCTTGTCCAGCTGTATCCCATATCTATTATTTGATAAAAAATATTATTTCCCATCGTGCTTATATATAAATAGATACATACCTGCATTGTTACAAGACGATCATCAATTTGTACTTCTTTAGTTAAAAAGTCAGCGCCTATTGTTGCTTTATATTGATTAGAAAATCTATGGGAAACAAATTGTCCCATTAAACTTGTCTTTCCAACACCACTATCACCTATTTAAATTCGAACCGTCGTTTTTCTAATGAATCAATTAATTAAAATCGTCTTACCTAAAATGATGACTTTAAGCAAAACTTTTTTTCGGGTGGCCATTTCGTTTACAGGTATCAACACAAAAGAAGTCTAGAAACGCAAGTTTATTATCATAGGACACAAATTCATTGCTTTTTATCTATTTCGTTTTTTGTTTACTTCGGAGTTCCACTCTCGTTTTTTTTCTTTCGCGCTCGATACAAAAACATCAACAACACACTTTTCTCAGCTGATTCGATACTAGTAGAGAACATTCTTTTTGTAAATATTGTTGTCAGTATGACGACGCCAAAACGAACACTAACGTTTTATTCTTCATAGATAAAAATGTGACATTTGTAACAATCATTTCAACAGATTAATCTTTTCTATATCATGAATTGAGAAAAACAATTATTTTATTTCGAGACTAATTATAAACTCAACTTGATTATTTCTTGCCCTTGAGTGTAGGTTTTTTGTCGATAGCCTCAAGAAATAATAAATAATAAATATAATATGATAAAAGAAAACATGACTTCATCTCTTCATTAATATCAAATTAAGCACACATCAAAGTCAATCTTATTATTACAATTACCTGTCATAAACTCTTTGTATTTTTCATAGACTAATATTATGATAATAACCATGGGGAAAACAAAAGATTATTTTCATAACAAATAAGACATTTCTTGGCGTAATAAAATATGTCTACATCAACAATCGAGAAAAAACAATTCTCATACTTATTCAACTCTTTATTAAACTGATACCAATAAAAAAAAAATTCTTTTTTTTTTAATCCTCAGATCAGACTTTTTTCTTTCTTATATTTATATATATATAAATTACAAACACAAAAGAGATGACAAACACAAACAACCGCGTCACTTTTTCTCTTGTAATTTTCACACAACGCAAGCAGAAAAAAAACAGAAAGGATAGACGAGTTATACACATGCACAATACAAAACATTATTTACAAATACAGTAAACATTGACATATATAAATATATATATATGTAAATTATATAGTAGTATGACAACAGCATTTAAATATCTGACCCAAAACAAGAGAGAGAGAGAGAGAGAAAGCAAACTCACTGTATAGACGCATGTATAGGTCAGAAAAATATGTAGGTAAAGTTCTTTTTATTTTAATAAGTTTTTGTCTTTAGATCAGTATGTGTGTGTAATTCATTGAATGCATTCTTATCTTTCATAGGCAACTTCATATAACGTCGCTTTTTTATCACCGGAACCGGTCACAATAAACATATCATCTTGAGATACGTCGCAACTCAATACAGACGAACCTTCTTTATTCTAAAACGAGAAAAAAAAAGACGAATTTCCATATTTATATTAATTTGTTCTACTTACATCAAATAATTTTGCACCATAGGGTGTTTTCCATCCTGTTAATTGATTATCTTTACTTGTTGATACAAACCATTTTCCTGTATGAGCAAACTTCAATGATAATACGCAACTTTCATGTGAAGTTAAACGATATTTATCTGGCTTAGGAGATGATACATTCAGTACATCAATTAAACTTTGCTCCATGCCAACAGCTAACCAATCACCACCTGCTGGACAATAGCCAAGTGAAAATATTTGCGAATCAAATTCATATTGTTGTAATTGACGACCTTCTCGCACATCCCAACAACGCACAGTATTATCGAGACCACCGGTCCATACACGTGAACCATCCGGTGTTAAATCAATACAGCTTGCACCATCTGTATGACCTTGAAATTGTCTAAAGTAAATGAAATTCGATTTATACCAGCTGTTAGAATTTCTCTGTTTTCACGAATATGAAGTTAATTTGTGAGAGCAACTAAATTAGCTCTCTCACTATAATCCCGAAAGGATTAGTCTATATTTACCGAACAACTGTTTGATTTTGTATGTCCCAAACAAGAATATTGCCATCTGAGCAGCAACTAAAGCAAAGTTTACCATCAGCTGATACGGCCAATGCATAACAAGCTGCTGCTTTCGATTGTAATTCTCCTTTAAGTCGTGTTAATGATGAATTCGCTGATGACGAATTTGATGATGTTGATGAATTCGAATTACCACTGTCACGAGTTATTGCCGATGAATTTATTGATGTACTATTCGGTGTTATTGATGATGCAACAGTAAGATCCCATATGGATATATTTGATGCTTCACCACCAACAATTAATGTTCGACCATCTGGTAAAAGTTTAACGGATCGAATATAAGCTTCGCGACTCTAGAAATTAAAAAAAAGAAAAAAAAACTTTCCATTTTTAAAATTCAAACAAAAAAAATGTTTATTTTTGTTTTTTCATTTCTTTTTACCAAACATTCAAATTGACCAATCGGTTTATTAATTGTCATTGGTAAACCATTATTTTCTTTTGTACTTTCTTTTAAATCCCAAATTTTCACACAACCTTTTCCACCGGTATAAATATGTTTATTTAAATCCGATATTGTCACTGCACACACAACATCGCCGTGTGTTAAATGACTTAAAACTTTTATTCGGCGTGGGCAATCGCTCGTTTCGAATGCATCCGATGGAAACGTAAATGGTTGTAAGGATGTCGACGTTGGCGATGGATCATATGAATCACAGTGATACGAATAATGCTGTTTAGTACCATTACGTTCAATTAGATTTCCACTTGTTGCCGCATTAGCTGATATCAACAATGACGGCTGTTGAGGTAGACGCATCGCTGAATAGAAATCGTTCAATGTACTACGAGGTGAACCAGTTGGATTTCCAGCGAAGGCTGTATTGAGACCAGCAGCAAATGCAGCCAGATTTTCCGGCATGAAGGCTCCATAGGGTCCAAATGGTGCAGCTGCTGAATACACACACACACTGATCAATTTTTTTTATTTAAGAAACAGATTCGGCTAAAGGAGGACGAGATGACATACGGGGTAATTTCGGGGAATGGTGAATGCCACTTCGTGAGCTTGATTTGTTCGTTGAATTGCCGCTCAATGATGTGTTCGTTGCTCGTGCTGTTTGAATCGGTGTTGAACCACTTTTTTCACTACCCTAAAATCCAAAAACAATTTCATAAAAGCCACAATGCGATTCATTTTTCGCTTACTTTTTGTGAAGGTGTGCTTCGTGCTGAACCATTATCACTATGAGGACTTCGACTACTATCATCGTGATGCGATGATTTCTGACGTATAATAGCCGAATTTACTTTTGATGATGTATCACCATTTTCATGTGGTGAACGAGAACCGTTGGTTAATTGTTTATCGTTCTAAGCAAAACAAAAACTTTTCTTTTTCCTTTTCCAATCCGATGAATTATTTACTAAATTTCTAGGGAGTTTTCGTTAGACTCAATCGAAATTCTAACTTTTGACCTTTTGAAGAAATTTTACCTCGTTAGTATCATCAACAACAAGATCCCCATCACTTTTTTCACCTTCACTTTCCTATAAAAATGAATAAATTTAAAAAAAAAACACGAAAAATTCCTTAAAAACACATACTTCATCGCGTTTATGCTTTTTTGATTCAAATGGTGAACGACTATGACCACGATATTTTTCATTTATACGATGTGGCGAACTTGCATTCCGCTAATAGAACAAACGAGAAAAAAAAGAAAAGAAAAGAAACAAATTTTAAGCAAAAAAAATCTTTATTAAATTAAAAATAGAAAACAAAAATTCCATTTTTATACTTTATGTGATGATGCTGCGGCTGCCGCTGCTGCTGCTACGGCACGATCTAAATTATCTAAGCATTGAAGCATAATTAGAAAATTTCAATTAAGAAATGACTTAGCAAACCTTTTTCATCTTTAAGATAGGCTTGTTGTGCAGCTGCAGCAACGCCTTGTAAAGCGAGAAGTCCTGGTGGAAGTCCAGATGCTCCGGGTAAGCCAAAAGGTGATGCTCCAAAATGTTGTGCTTGACTATGAGCATGAGGAAACGCAGCAACTCCTTGTGCATGCATTTGCTGCTAAAATGTTCATTATAAAAATAATTAGTTTCTTTTTCCTATTAGGACAAATATTAAATCAACGCACTCCTATAATAGCATTCAACTCAGCAACTGTAACTTGCTTTGCACGTTCAAGTGTTGCAGCAACTTGATTTTGTTGCTAAATGTAAATCAATAAAAACAAAAAATCTCAAAAAAACATTCAATCATACCTCTTGAGATAAGCATGGGAGTATTTGATGACAAATAGCTAAATAACGTTTCGCCAATTCTGACTGTCTATGCATTTCAACATTGAGTCCATAGGACATTTCATAATACTAAAAACGATTGATTGCTATCAGCAACAAAATATTAAGACTCAAATTACCATAACATATTGACGATGTACTTCGATTTTTTCTTGTGCTAATTTCTCACAATCAAATTTCAAACTACAAGACGTAACTTCAAATTATGAAAAAAAAATAAAAAACGTCTTTATTTTTATACCTTTGACACTGTTGTTGTAATAGGCTAAATTCTTTTTTAATTCGATCGCAGTATTCCATAATACTAAAATCTACCTGTGAAGAACCCTAAATAATTGTATTGAATAAAAAATATTCAACGGGAAACAACATTTGATCTCATACCTGTGGACCACTACGCCCAGAATACATTGTTCCAGTGAGTTTTTCTTGTCCACCGGTATTAGATATAGCGGAACCGGTACCGCTATTAAGTTTCTTCTTTTTTTTACTACTAATAGAATTTAATAAATAATCGTCGTGTTGTTTTGATGATTGATGTATATTATTACAAGCAACTTTGAGATTCGTATGTGAGTGAATTTTGAAAATTTTAACTATTCATTTGCGCACGATGGCGATGTTGAATAAACATCCAAAAAAAAGAAAAAGAAAAATAATCGTAATAATACATCGAAGAAAATAATAATGTCAACACTAAAAACAACATAAACTAAAATCAAAATTGAAGGATCTGAATGAAGTAGAAGTAGAAGAAAAAAATGTCGATTTTGTCATTTGAAAAAAATTTTTCTCTTTGTTTGACTATATTAATCGAAGAAAGTAGTATAATAAACAACATATTGCCACGATGTGTGTATCCAATGCTTTGCATAGGAATAAGCAGCGAGCATGCAAATCTATAGATTCATCCGATAGAGTAACTCAAGGCACTTGATGGATTGATTATTGTTACTGAAGTAACACGTGCATGAGAGAGCGAAGAGGATACAAAAAAATAATAACACAAGAAAAAGCTTAATAATGACATATCGAGATAAAATATTGCAAATATGTTATCTTAGAACAGCACAACAGGGTGCATGAACAACGAACATGCTCTAATCATTTTCTATTAGTCGACGATAGAAAAGCAGTAGTGCGCGTCGCATCAGACAAAAAAGAATCGACAACGCGATGAAGAAGAGAAAGGAAGAAAATAATCGTCGTCGTTGTCGTGACCTGGCGTGCCCGAGTATTGTCGGCAGTATGACTGCTGCTGCTGCCGGCGCATGATAAGGTTATATATATATATATCTATAATATATGTATATATATATATACATGTATATACAGGAAAAGAAAAACATACTAGTCGTCCTCTACAGCGTGTAAAGCGAATGTGTGTTACTCTCCCTCTCTCGTGCTAGCCGACTACAAGTGTCCAATTTACACACACGATCTAGATAGACAAAAGATACTTAATTAATCGCTATCGATAGAAACAGACAAAGGCCACGACTACTAATACCATCAGTCAACATAAGAATGAGAAGAAAAAAGAAAAAGAAAAAAAAAGGATCAAAAGTTGTCGTTCGTGATGCACATAAATATATATACCCGTAGGACAATACGAGTTAGAGAGATACGAACAACACATGCTTATTCTAAAATAATTGTATATATGCATGTCGGCAGTGAAGAACGATTAGCATTTAGGATAAAGGACTACTGACAAGAAATTAGAGATTGACATATGGTCTTTATCAAAGGACAAGCACAATTTAATTACGTCAAGTATTATCTGATTAGGAGTAGGTGGTTTTCGATCGATCAGAGAAAAAATGAGGAAAATATATATATATATATTCGCCTGCTGTTTTTAACGACAATAAATATGCCATAGGAATAATAAATTGCTGTATATATATATATATATCGAAGTTACTCGTATTCATCGCGAAATAACTGATTATGTTAAGGTGTATATCCACTTGAGAATAAACTAGGTAGATCACATGCAAATATTGTCTAGAGGCAAAAAAGCTTTCTTTTTTTTCCACTCGTTTCCTACTTTCTTCTCTTTTTTTTAACTAGATTATTCTGTTATTCACCAAAGACATAAATGAAGTGAAGAAGAATAACAGAAAACGGAAAAGAGCTAAGATAGATTATAACAGTAATAGTAATAGAAAGTGAACGAGAGTGCAATACAACGCTTCAATAGTGACTAACAATAGAGATGAAAACAAGTAAAACAATGTATTAATGCAAATCTTCCTCTAGTAGAGCGCACGAACGCTTTCTCTCATGTATCAGTCTATTGCTGTTCAAAAGTAAATGGAATCATGCGTGCATGCAAAAGGAGATGATGCGAATGTACAAATATATATGTAAAAGATGAAATGTTAACCGGATTGAGTTGCTTGTTCAATTACTATTCTTTTCTGTTGGTGGTGATGGTGGTTATTGTTTGTTCTCTCAAAAAAGAATACGACCGATTGGCATCGCTTATAGATGTGATGTTCGAATCTATTTTATTTTTCTCTTCTTCTGCTTCATCGTCTCTTAGTCTATTATTCTCTATGTCTATATAAATATACGAATGTGTATATGGCCGCTGCTTTATTTTGATTTAATCAAGACAGTCAGCTCACAAGCTAGTCGAACTTCTCAAGTGTCACTTTCATCCCATCGTTCGCTCGTTCTTACTTACATACACATATGCACACGCTTGCATACATACTCATATTCACGTCAGAGCACACAACTCGCTATTATGATTAAAAATGAACACTCTTGTTATTGACCTGAGAGCCAATGCTTCATTCCCACCGGCAGACATTTAAGATGCAATACAGGTGTGAATGAGTGTAATAGCGAACCAAAAAAGAAGAACGTAAGATGAAAGAAATAATTGACGATGTGAAAGATAATGAGATTAAATGTATGTTAGAATATTGTTGTTGACAAAACTCAGGAATGGTAGTGTTTCTTTTCACTCCACACTTCTCATCATCATCCTTAGTCGTCGCTGTTGTTACGGTCGGATGACATACACCAGAATGTATTCGTGCTCGGAAATAGAAGTACTAATCAGCTAATATAATGCAGGCGATCATGAGAAAACAAAGAAAAAAAATTATATTACGCATAGAATAAAGGTGAGATCAATCGCGAACAGAAAAGACAAAGATTTTCAAGCAAATAATTTCTCCTGAAAAAGAAATGAAGAGCGAAGAAAAAGAACTCGTTGAAAACTATTTACACATTCATCATAGTAACAGTATTCGAGTGGAGAAAAGAATCATATCTTAACAAATATACATATTAGTAAAGCGTCAGTAATCACGATGTGGATGAAATCAAGAAACGCAAAGAGAACGATAACAAATCGACAACATATGCTAATTAACACTACCTAGACCGGCGAAGCAATTGAATAGTTGAAGAGTAAAGAACGAGTCGAAGAAGGAAAGAAACGATCATTTTTCTCATCAATCGATCGACAAACTAAACTACTCAAGAATGGAAGCAAACAAATAAAAAATAAGGGAATACATAAAAGCAAAAATAGAAAAGAGAATCAACACAAATTACGTTTGTTGAAAAAACATTTAAAAAATAAAGTTTAACTTTTCTCAAGAGCAATAAATCAGAAAGAAAAAAAATGTATAACGTCCTCTTTTGACAAGAAAAGAAAGAATCAGAATAATATAATAATCAACATATCAGAAATCATCTGATTGGTCAAACGCCTCAGTGACTCATCTGAACATGTAACATACTTATGCATTGTAAAAACTTTTCTATTAATAAACTAACATAGAAAAACAACGTATTAGGAAATAAATCTTTTTATTTTACAGGGAGAAAATTTCATTTGGAAAATTTTTTTTTCTTAGATTATTCTAATCCTTCACATAGATAAACAATTAGAACATCGAAACAAAATGGTGCAGATAATAATAAGAAAAATAGATCGCACATTTCATCAAATATTTAATTGGTTTTTGATACTGATAAACACACTTGATTTCTATTTTAGATAATAAATAAAAAAAAACCTTGTTTTTATTCATTCATATTCATCAAATAATTAGAAGATTGTTTATACTGACAACCCATTTGGAAAGAGATGTCCTTGAAAAAAAAATCAATTAACAGACACACGCACCCAATGAAGTTTCCAATGGAAAATTTATTCACCTAAATATCTAAAATTATGGAATTTCTTTAAGTAAGATTGAAGTTTAGTTGTATAAGATAAAGCCTGTTTATTGAAAGTTGATCAACGATAGAACTCTGTATGAATTGTCTAAACATTTTGAGAAATTTGTTTTTTAGCTGTACTCTCTGAAGTCAACGTTTTTAGTTTGAGTTTATGTGTAGACTATAGATTTGTAACAATTTCTATTATTCATTGGGTGCTTTAGATGAGAAAATATAATTAGCACGTGACCAAAGTTTCATTTTCTAATAGCGTGAAGAAAGATTTGTTTATTTTTTAAATAGATTTGGTGAGGTCGAAGGAAAAGTTTCGCATTTATTATCATAAAAAAAAGCGCTCTATAAAAATCACTAAATACTTCCTTTTCATAGATTTTAGAACCGTCGTAATCTAGAAGAATTCAATATTTTTTCTCTACTAGCTAGGACTTAGAATTTAGTTTTTGTAGAAAGTATTAGAACGCACTTATCGTTTCAAATGTTAACAGTTTTTATAAAAATCTGTGAAGATTTGCAGGCACATTCCTTCTTGACGGTAATACTCCGGGAAAAGAACGCGGGACTGAGGTTTTCCTATTATCTTATTGATTACAAGAAAAAGGTTTTAACGGAGAAGAGTGATATCTATTGTTGGTAAACTATGAAATATTAGTTGTATTTTATCGAAAATATAGCCATGCCCTTTCGATCGCCTCCAAGGCTTATATACAATGTAGATAATAGGTCTTGCCATTTATTCATAATCTGGATTTTGATGTTTATTCTAGATGAAATTCAAATGGCAGTTAATGCCGATGCTTGGACGAAAAACTACTATTGAAAACAATCAAAATAATTTGACTTCACAATATCTGTCGATTCGATTATTAGAACTTTTTATTTCTTTTTAGGAAAATTTACATAGAAAAATGAAGAATACTTCTCAAGAAATTTGTTGAAATGAATGTCATCTTCGAATAGTAGATTTACATTCTTTTCTTCCCCAAAATTCAATGGTAGAATATTTAGTTTTCATGTGTTTAACTATGTTTAATATTTAGAGAGGGCTCTTGATTGACTATATATTTTTTTCATTACTTAAATATTCTTATAGCGATTCTTTCAGCGTTCGTCCAATCATAATTCTACGATAAAGTTCTGTCTATTTGAATAAAACATATCGACGTTGTTGAATATGTCAATCATTTCTTATCTATGCAAGCTTCCATAGTCGAGACACGATGGCAACGAGCTCTTTGTTTTCATCTTCAGTATAATACGAGCAATACCATTCTGATGATTCACTATTAATTAATAGTTAAGATTTACCATAATCCCTTGTCGCAATACCGTTTTTTCTCCTTATCAGCTCTCTCGTGTGTTTATAATCGGAATGAGTATTCGAAGTCTATTTACGTAGAATAAAAAAAAAGCAGAAAAACAACATTTCGAATGCACCGTCGGACGAAGTAAAAGGAAAACTAAAACCGACGGCAACCAAGATAATGATAATAGAATTAATCAAGAATGATATAACCCGTATGGACGCTGTGCCATTTGTTTTTCTTGCTTGATTTATATGCATCGATTCATTGGTACAGAAATGATTGTATGTGCCATTAACAGACATATGTATGTCGTTTCTATTCAAATACAAGATCATTAAATGATTGTTGGAGATCTTATTTGGTTTACGTATATATATAAAGATACAATATTTATTTAAAAAAAAGAAATCTATTATGTGTATTCGGCGATTTGTCAATAAATGGTTTATTCAAAATGTTGTATGATAAAGAAACATTTATATGTTTTTAGGTAATAGAAAAATATATGATTGCATTCCTTGGTGAACAATGATCAGTTTGTAAATTGTTTTATCCGATTCTGTTTCTTTTTGTGTATTTGATTTTTTTTCTTAATAACAAAAAAGAATCATTTTTCTTTCTTATAATGACTGTCAAATGATGAAGTCAATTTTTCTAGTGATTATATATGACGAAATATATGATCCCTTACATATATATATATATATATATATATATATA
>OENM01000709.1:47044-63374 GCA_900239745.1 Rotaria magnacalcarata
AAAAGGCCATAAATCGACTCCAAAGGCCCATGGGGAGAAACCCTTTTAAACTTTTGCTCGTCTCAATGAGCTCTACGAAATGGCATATGTTCGATTCAAAACAGTGCGTAGCACATGGGGACCTTCCCTCGTGAGACTGTGAACATATTTGTACTTAAGTGATATTGCATATATCTAGACGTTCGTAAAGAGAAATGGAAAAATATCAATATAGTATATAGCGGTAGACTCTATCATGGGCTAAGATGATTTTTCAATGGCACTGTCGAAAAGTTGCATTTCAGTTTATTCTCTATCTGAATCAGACTAATTTATCCCTTCGATCTAAATTAAATTTTTTCTAGGTCAGCCACCGAATTCAATGGTTAATATGTTGCCAAATCTTTCATTAAATTTTAACTTACCGCCACCTCCAACACCATTTCCATTATCTCAACTGATAGCGAATGCTCTCACACTTGGTATACCGCCACCGCCAACAGCTAGTAAGTCAACTTTAATCAATCCTAGAAAATCCTCATATTTATATTCTCATTTAGATCCTAATATTTTTCAAACACAACCGGCCACATTTACAACACCACCACCGAATATGTCGAATTCAATAGTTAATTCGATTCAACAACAAGCAGTAAATTCAAAACAGCCATCTGTTCGTTTTGTTTCTGCTATTGGTCAACAGCAAACACGACCGAACCTTTCAAATAATAATATTATTAATAATCATAATAATAATAATAATAATAATAATAATAATCATGAACATCAAATTTCATCTTCTCGTGAGAACAGTAGAGAGCATAATTTTCGACGAGGCCCACCAAATAATAATCGTCGAGATTATTATCAAAATCGAAACAATAATAATAATAACAATAATAATAATAATAATAATAATCACAATAATAACCGAAATATATTCTCTTAGAAAACAAAAATACCAAGATAGAAATTTGGATTAGCACCTTATCTCTAGGAAAGCAAAGAAAAAAGAAATCCTGTTGGTGAATTTTGTGATATAATCTGAATAAAAAAAGAAAAGACTCGTGTTCTAACTGCACATATATTGTGTGATAAGTCTTATTTGTTTCTTTCTTCTTCTTCTTTCGTGTGTAGACTAGCCGGCTAAGGTATGTCTATTTATGAAATATGTATGTTGGTTTGATTTTATTCATTCCTTATTTCATTATCTTTTTTTTCCTCTTTTTTTTTGTTGATTATTATGTTCTTTTGCGCTTATCTATTGTCACTAAAACCTATATATATATATACACATATATATATATATATATATACATATACATATACATATATGCATATTATCCGTCTTTGTCATTCTTGTTCTTTGATCATTTCAAATTGTGTTTAAAATTGTTAGAAGAGAAAAGGCAGTATTTTGGTTGTTTGTTGGTTTTTTTTTGTACATTTTGCAAGAAAGAAAGCATGAATAACTCTATTGGATGATGATGAAAAAAATATAAAGATTGACATGATGGAAAACTTATTTCTCTTGTTTAATTATCTTTTTATATTCTAGATATATTTGTTTCAGAGAATATACTTAATACAAGTAGTAATAGTCAAATATGTCACGGTAGGAATTCAAGAAATAAGAATTTCCATTGATTACTTATTTTCTTCTTTTACTTTTGATTAGATACGTTAAGCAATTAGAATGTCGATTCCATCCGGACGCAACACTGGTTGAAGATTACCGTGCTGGTGATATGGTGTGTCCCGAATGTGGTTTGGTTGTTGGTGATCGGTATGACAGATTTGTTAGATATTGAGACCTTAAAATTAAAGTTGATTGAAACTATCACTAAATCAAACATACGTTTATTATCTTCGCTAGAGTTCAGCGGGTTCAATCATTTTTAGACCCATACCAGCCTGATCACATTTTCCGAGGTTCACAATTTAAAGGTATTCTTAAAGCGCTCAATGAATTTTTCTAATCGAGCACAGAGGTGATCACAGCACAAATTTTTCTGTCCTGCCCGGTCCTGGTACTCTGGTCCGTCCTGGTGGGCGGCAGGACAGAACAAAAACTCTAAATTCGTCCTGTCCTGATTTGCCCTGCTATCCTGGTCTGTCCTGGCGGGCGACAGGACACCAGGACTGTCCTGTTTGTATTCATCATGGATGTGATAACAACAATATTTGTCATTTTTACGGTCAGTAATCCAAGCCTAGATTAATTAATTTTCTACATTCTAACCAGTATATTTCATTTAATTTCAAATACAAAAACTGAATTTTTTAGTAAACAATAACACTTTAAATACAAAAAATAGGAAAAAATCTTGAGTTATTATTTATATGACACTCTCATTACTGGGAATAAAATTTACATATAATCTAAGATTCTAGCAGTATTATCTTCACATATAAAGAATGATACTATAAAAAGAGAACATGAAAAGTACTTGATATAATAAATATGATACAAATCAGAACACATACTGAGTCAAATATTCCCAAAAAAGAATTACCCGTATCAGAGCTGAGCACAGGACGAGTTTTTCTGTCCTGTCTTGATACCCGAGTCCGTCCTGCTGGGCGGCAGGACAGGACAAAAAATATAAACTCGTCCTGTCCTGATTTGTCCTGCTATCCTGGTCTGTCCTGGCGGGCGGCAGGACAGGACAAAACTCTACTCTTGTCCTGAAGGACAGGGCAGGACAGCAGGGCAGTCCTGTCCTGTGCTCACCTCTGATCGAGCAACAAAATCTTCTACTTTTTTTTTATAAATAAGCTTAAGGTTATTTGAATATAACGAGCGAAAATTCAAAAAAACCGATAAAATATTATTCTATCGATCAAACTTTTCTGGCAATTGGCATCCGATCAGTAAAATTTTCAGACTCGATGGGCTCTAATTCTCACCCTTTCGTATTAGCACACTTGCTAAATACACAATAGCAAGTAGCTTGCCCAAGCAAAACCGATGTTTTAAGCAACACGTAAGTTTTGTTCAAGAACGGAAATAAAACAAGTGTGTGCGTGTGAGGATCGTAGGTTTTATGTTTAACAACAGTTGTGTTCTTCATGTTCATATGATGTGTGTCCTCTTTAGACTATTGATTTTTTCCAAGGAATTTCACTTCCAATGATGTATGCATAACATTTTTAGCTTAATAAAAATACATCGCTAGAGATTTCGAAATATATTGACTGACTTTTTTCGGAAGTTATTTTATGTAGCCTATAGGTAGAACTTATGGTAGTATGATTAAAAGTTTCTATCAAGATAACCGATCCAGTACAAAAAATTTAATTTCATTAAGGTTTGAATTATTTGGATACAAATTACGATCATCAGTTTTTCTTATGAACTGTTCACAATCTTTACTAATATTGAGCAAACATTCAATCTAACTTCTGTACGGATTTAAAAACGTTTTTAGCGTAGATATTTCCTAAAATCGAATTTTCTATGCATAGAATTATACAAAAAGATTAAGATATGCCTATCGATGATTGCGTTTTTAATCGTATTATGATGTTGTTTTTTTAGAATGGTGGATGTTGGTTCTGAATGGCGTACATTTTCAAATGATAAGGATTCGAAAGATATGAGTCGTGTCGGAGCTGCAGAAAATCCACTGTTCGATGGCGATACTCTTGAAACTGTTATGTCATTAGGAACAGGGGCGGGAGCACTCGATGAATTTGGCAAACAAAAGTATAACAATGGACCACGCCAGGTATCTATTCAATGAAGAATAAATATACTGTATTGTTTTTGTTTAATTCAATATTAAGATGTCAACTGCCGACAAAGCTTTACGGAGTGGTTATGATGCCATCCGTCAAATGGCTGGACGTATTAACTTATCAAGTCGCATCATTAATCGAGCATTTTCACTTTTTAAACAATGTTACGAAAATAAATGTGTTCGAGGTCGTTCACAAGATGCTATTGTTGCAACATGCATTTATATAGCGTGCCGACAGGAAGGTGCACAACGTACAATTAAAGGTAAAGCAAAATATGCTTGAATATCCTTTGCGGTTTTTTAAGGATTTCCTTTTTCTCCAGAAATTTGTGCTATTTCCACCAGTGCATCGAAGAAAGACATCGGCCGATGTTTTAAGCAAATCGTTAACAGTTTACCGAATTCCAATCGACCTGAATCAATTGATATCAAAAACTTGGTGGTACGTTTTTATTTTGAATTATTTCTTTTCCAATAATTCCTATTTTCAAAACAGCCTCGTTTTTGTAATCAACTTGAACTTCGCCAAGAGAACCTTATACAAAAAACAGCTGTCTTTATTGCTGAACGTGCTAAAGAAATTTGCGATATACAAAGTCGTGCGCCAGATTCGATTGCAGGCGCATCAATTTATATGGCTTGTGCTGCTGCTGGCGAGAAAAAACCAATGAAAGGTAAGCAGATGATTTTAATACATAGAATATAACCATACAAAATGTTATATTTTTCTTTAGATATTCAAGTTGCTGCTGGTGTTATGGAAAGTACAATCAGACTTATATATAAAATCATGTTAGCAAAAGCTTCAGAATTATTTCCAGCTGATTTTGCATTCAAATGTTCACCAGCTAATTTACCAACATCATAAAGAGCGAACTAGTTTTTCTTTTTTGTTGTTCATGTGTATCTATGAATTTTCGCGTGATTTAATTTATAAAAGAAAAAAAAGAACCTAAACGAGTAATATGTCCTGTTTTTGTTCTCAACTATTCTTTTGCTTATTGATGTCTCTCATGTTATATAGCTTTAATAAAACTAAAGAACAGAAGCGAAAAGGTTTTATATAACATACTTTATTTCACTACTCTAGATGGCGACTGCAAACATAAAGAAAGAAGACGACGATCCCGAACAATGGCAAACCACTCAAGGCATGCGTGAACCGCACCACTGGACTGATTCCAGTGAGGATGATAACGAGGATGTAGATACTAATGAATTTTTCGATGCACACGATACTGAATTTCAACAAAACCAATCACCTTCCGCACAAACGAATACTGAGGCAAAACTCCTGCATGAACGTCTTAATGCAAACGTATCCGCAAATGAAACAGTAACAAAGAAATCACCAGGTTAGAATATTTTTCTTGTTTCTCAATGTTCATCAGGCTTTATTGAATATTTTTCTTTCAGAAGATCCATATTTTATTGATGAAGATCTCCTCATTGAGCGTGATGCACTTTTAACAGATGACGAAAAAGAAGTAATTTCATTTAGTTATTTTAACCGTGTTGATTTTTGAGTTTTAAAAATATTCGAGATGATTTAGAATTAAATTAGGCGGAAATTTAATGTAAAATTGCTTTGAACATCTTCTAGAAGGAATTGATCTGTGTATAATAGATTGTTCTTTTCATACTAGAAGCGTTACCAAGAATCTAAAACATCGAAAGATGAAGGTAATGATCTATTCGG
Source organism: Rotaria magnacalcarata (assembly GCA_900239745.1). Classification (NCBI taxonomy): domain Eukaryota; kingdom Metazoa; phylum Rotifera; class Eurotatoria; order Philodinida; family Philodinidae; genus Rotaria; species Rotaria magnacalcarata. The sequence continues at coordinate 52,466 of OENM01000709.1, forward strand.
TCGTGGTGAATATGATCAAGCATTAGAAAAATACAGCAATGCACTATGTCTATGTCCAACGAAAAATACTCGAGATCGTGCTGTGATCTACGCAAATCGTGCAGCATGTTTAATGAAAATGGTATGGGAAAAATATTTTTTAATTAGAATAAATAAAGATCATCATGTTTTGTTTCACTAATTTCTAGGAGAAATATGAAGCTGCTGTTCAATCTTGTACAGCATCGATAAAATATGATCCAACTTATGTAAAGCCCATTTTGCGTCGTGCTGAATCTTATAAAGCTATTGATAAATTAGAAGAAGCTTTACAAGATTATCAGAAGATTCTTGAACTTGAACCAAATAATGTTCATGCACGAAGAGAAGTCTATGTATGATTCTGTTTTTTCTTTTCTTTGGGTAATGATTAATTTCACACTTCTATTCTTCTTAAGATTTTGCCCGATCAAATAAAAGAACGTAACGAAAAAATGAAAGAAGAAATGTTAGGTATGTTATGCAAATGATTTTGATCTATCAATAAAACAAAACTTTTTCTTTCTGGTCTTTTAAGGTAAATTAAAAGAATTAGGAAATATGGTACTTAAACCATTCGGTCTATCCACGAATAATTTCAAACTTCAGCAGGATCCATCGACTGGTTCTTACAGCGTCAACTTTCAAAAATAAATGTGATTACAATATATGTTTTGTTCATTTTCACTTTGCTATTTTATATTTAATAAACAGGCCCTAAAATAATAAACAAGAGTTGCAATTAACAAAGAGTTTAATTATGGTTGCTTAGAACTAAAATAAAATATTGGATCGAGGCAATTTTTTGATGCGATACAAAACCATCAACGAACGTTTAAATTTATTTTCGCCATTTCCTGACTGCGAGTGATATTTTATTATGAATCTCAATCAAAGATATGCTACTAGCGTTTTCATGACAACTTGCCACATTCAAAACGGATGATTCATTCTAAACATGACGAATTTGTTTAGTTCTTTGAATTATTGAATTCTCTCAATGTCTTTTCTATCTTATTACTCTTGCTTTTAATATAATGTTTTGTTAAATAATTTAATAGAGGTGGGAAACTGAGTTTTCAGCATGAAAAAAATTAATTAGCGTGAGATGAGTTTCTGATTCGCGTTTATATTGTGAATAAAGCCGAAATTGCATAGAAGAGAATCGACAATAACATTCAAACACGCACATCTCTCCGATCTATAAAATATTATGTTACATACTTACGTCAACGCAATCACTTGCAAAATATTTTTATGCTCTTTTACGTTTCATTGTATATTTCAGTTCAGAGAGATCTAATTGCATTTTTCATGAATAATCAGTAGATTCTCTCGGCGCGCTAATTTTCCTTATGACGAAGGTTTCATTGGCTGTTTCTTGTAGAGTTGTATGTAATCTCGAGAGATCCTTGTTTATGAAATATTTCTTTAACGTAACTCTATACATTCTCAGGATTAAATTTGCTTTAATTACTTCACAACATCAATATTCATTATTTTATTTCGAGTGAACTGATAGCATTTGAATAAGAAGCTGTTATTACGTTCATTTTTAATGTTAATTTTTCAGAGCAGACTGGTTAACATAGAAACTACAAGAATTATGATAGATAGCATTTTTAGCGGATACTATTTTTCGTCTCAGAAATCATAAAAATAATCATCAAAGCCTAAACTGGGTTTATTTAATATGACCCACCGATTTTCTAAAGAAGAGTACAGGTAAAATGCATATGTAGATTATCGTATCGAAAAGCGCATTGACTAATTTAGACAAACTGTGTGTCATGATTATTATTGAAAAAGTGTAGGAAAAGTATTCCATCAAATCGCGCCCAATGCATGAAAATTTATCTTTCGATATACCCTCGTAGTCATAGGATTTTCAAATGGGTTTCCCCAATCGTTATTCTAAACTTATCTTAATGGGAGAGATTAAATCTTTCTTTTGATAACTTCAAAAAACAAATTGTCATATGAAATACATTTCATTATTTCACTTGTTTATGTTCGTCATCTGTACTTTGGTGTGATATTTTACTACTAGTAAAATAAAATCCAACTTTACATTGTTCAATAGCGACATTTTTCAACGACAAAAACGTATTGGTTGATAAGATATATTCACTTGGCTATTTATAAGAGTCGAATAACAGAACGGAAAGGTAAAGCAGACTACTTTCTCACCTTTCTTTTGGTGCTAAGTTACAAAATGGATATCGAAATCGTAAATACTGTATTAAAACTGTGTAACGAAAAGCAAACATGCCTATTCGAAGTATCATTTCTATGCAATTATTGTCTTGAACAACATCTATGTTCAAATCCGAAATATGTCGTTGCTAGTATTAAAAATTATATGGAAATATTTAAAATCAGTCGAGACAAAAATCGCATCGAATTTTTTATGCCAGTTCGTATTTATTTATCGACGCTTTCGTTTGTTTAGTGTTTTGTTTTTGTAGTTTGAAATATGTCGCAATAATGATGGTATGTGTCAACATGGCCATATTTTATGTTCAAATCTTCATTTATGTTATGATTACTTTTACACAAATGTATGTCGTCATTCAATTAATTGCCCATATCCACACAGACTAGCAGAGAAACACCATAAAACTATACTAGGATCATTAATCAATCTTGATTTAGATATCTTAACTACAGCCTTTCGAGTTTATTGTCAATCTAAAGTACGTAAAAAACATTTTTCATCTTTTTTTCTCAAATTCAAATTCGATTTATTTAGAAACACTTAGTAGATCATAATTCATTGAAAACACAACCATTGAATGTCAAGTCAACCGGAATTCATAATTCTACACCATCATCAGCTACCGTCAATAATTTGCGGTCAGTAACAAATCTTCAACTTAATGGAAATTCATCATGGAAAACAAATAATAAGCGAACACTTGTTACTTTGAGAACTCTTCCAAAACAACAGACAAGTACTTCGATCCGTATGTTGGCTTTTATTAAACTATATTTTAAAAAATTGTCGAGTTTATCGCCACGAATATATTGTCTTTCTGAATTGAAATTCACACAAAATACATAATCCATTAAATTATATAACTGTTGAAGAGTTGTAAATATATTTATGGCGATGGGCTTTTGGAATACCGTACAGATAAGACAGAAACGCATCTTTTAAGTGTATGTTTCATTAGAGATTTACTTCGAGTACTGTTTTATCGAAGTAGTCTAGTCGATTTTTTTCTCTGTTCTCAAGTAAATAATTATTATCTTAAGTAGATATAAGAAAGAGAACATTTCCTTAGCCTAGAAAATTAAAACAGTATGCCGATAGTGATCTTATGATCTTCACTATAACAAGTTATATCATATTTTTCATGATCCTGCAGTCTAGTGAACACCCGGATAAAAAAACTCGTCTTTAGCATTGATTGATGGTTAATTCAATATTTCGACGGAAGAACATGCTGTTTTTTTCTTCATTGAAGTTTTCAGAATATCCACACAATCATTCTATAAGCTGAACTTGCAGAAAAATGATCAGAATTCCACAGGAATTAACCATTAAGGGTCTCTATTGAATAATGGTGAATAGAAAATTCTATTTTATGAAAAATTTCTAAATTTAATTTAGTTATTCTAGCTGACAAAGGTGTTCAGATATGTTGGAATCCACAAAACGATATTCAAACTCATTTTATCGAGGTGATTTTTAGTAACCAAGTCAAATCCAATGGAGGCCCTATTCAGACACATAGAATTTATCAACATTTAGGCGTTGCACAAGTATTTTATCAAAATTCAGACAGTAAGAAAACAAATTTAATCAAGTGAAATAATTCTTTCATGTATCACAGTTGCGGAACGTGTCAATCAGCATGGGCCAATAAAATTTCAGTCGTTTACTTTTACAGCACGTCGCCTTCAGTCAACAATTGACAAGCGTCATGTATGTTTTTCAAACATACCGCTTGACACAAATCATATTCTTTCCTATATTGACATTGTTTCAATGCCGTATAAGAAAGCGAACTTTCAATATTATCAAAATGATAAGCAAACAATTATTGTTGAATATAATGAAGATATTGGTAAAAAATATCACAATATTTGATTTTACAAACAAATTGTTTTTTTATTTGGTTTTTCAAAGATTTTTCTAGAATTTCTTTGAATGTTCGAAGTCATCCTGAATGCGATGGAGTAATGATTAATTGTATTCAATTGTATCTTCCAGAAATATTATTAGTCGAATATGATAAAGAGTTTTCAGAGGATGATATTATCAAAATGTTCACTGGGAAACGCGTTTTTCATGTAAAGACTTATCTGTATTGTTCTTTTGTGCATTTCTATTCTCATGATGGTAAGTTTATGGAAAAAATAAAATCACCTTCAATCAGATGATTTGCTTATGTAGAAGTAGTCCTTCAGTCATAACAGATTCCAATTTGATTGAGATATTCAAAGCAATCCATAATAGTTAAATTGTAGAAATTATTTTGTTTTTGTTTTTGACATAAGAAAAACAACGTGACGAATATGTTTCTTTCCTCACGCGAAAGAAAAAATGAGTGACGGATAGTTGATGTAAAAACACGACCAAACGAAATAAATCAACATGTAGGAAGGAAGCGCAATGTTGATTTTTTCTTTGACTATAAAAGCACAATTTCAGCGACTCCAATGAAAAACGCACCACGGTGGCTTTTAATCGTAAAAAGAATGCAATGATCACTCCTGAAATCTAGACTAGTCAATAATACATCACCGAATTCATAATACAAAATATGGTAGAACGATTCTATTCACTGAATTTCCTCTAACTTTTTCAGTTGAATCTATACGGTGTAAAAAATCATAGTTAATTCAAAATTTAGATCTCATTATATCAATCAATAGCACATTTGATAGCTGTATCCGGTTGACACCAATTTATATTGATATATACTCCGACAAGTATTTGAAAGATTATTTACAAAGACGAAAAATGGAGTTTGAACGAAACTTTCCTATGACTCGGCCTGATTCTACATTAAATCAAATCAACAAAACCGAATTAGTATCTCCTATAGAGAACATGAAGTCATCTATAGAACCTCAACCATCTTCATCTGTTCTATCGCCTCCACCGGTCGATCAAAAAGCAGGTTTGTATTAATTAACTTCAATACGAACACTTCGATATCGATCACTTTTAGAACTTCCTGACGAACTAACGTTACCAGTTAAAGAGAAACCTTGTTCATCAACGATTTCAAAACACGAACCAAGTTTATCCAATACTGAAGCTGAATCGATCGTCGAAGGAAAAAGCAAGGATTTATCTGTAAATAGTGACGATGAAGCAATAGATAGTGAAGATGATTTTCATGATATACAATCGGATTTTGATAATGATGATTTATTTCTTGATGAGCCCATCGATGATCAAGGCGATATGGAATATCTTCGTAGTGCAGCTAAAAATCTAATGACATCATTAGCTGAAATGGAAGAAGCTAGTGCAAGCACAGAAACCGATGATACACCACGTTCGCTTTTATATGGCGACGATTATGTTGTTACAATACAAAGTCGTCGTTTTACATTAGCTTTTCTTGATTATACACAATTTCGTGTTGAAAAGCAACGTAATCCAGATAAATTTCGTTTGCTAACATCACTGAAAAAGATGACGAATAAAAAACGATCAGAACAAATCAACGGACATGATCAAATATCATCGTCAACGTCTCCCATTGTAACCAAAACGAATAAGAAGAAACGAAATAAACGTAATAGAAAGAAAAAAAATTACAACAATAATGATAAAGGTATTGTATTGATTAACAATAGTCAATATCCTGTGGTGCGATACACGCAAAAGATTTTCACTGACATTTCGAGCACCTCTTTGTTTATAGAAAAAACTTTCAAAGAGCAAAACTTTATTGAATGTTAGGAGTTTAAACGAAATTTTTATGTTTTGTTTTGGTTCATTTAGATGATGAGATTGAAACGGAAAATTAACGACAGGACAAAACAAACAAATCCACAGATATAAACACAATAGGATTAATGGAGAAGTGATACTGATGTCAAACGTTGTTTTCTTTCTGATAAAAGAATTTATTATTATTTTTTTTGTTATTGTTTATTGTATTATAGTTATTATGTGAACTCAATGACTGTTAGCATGAATAAAATGAAACATGATATTGCAGATAATAGAAAACTAGTGTCCTGCAGATTTGCAGATATCTATACTTGTACTGATAAGATTAGAAAACTATCATTCCATCAAATTTAGCTAGAATATAAAAAAAAAGAAAGAGAATAAAATCATTACTTTTGAGAGGCACAATTCTCTCGTTAGCCGAAAAAGTAATTTCATTTGATTTTATTCACTCGTGACGTTTTATGTAATTGCGTTCTCTTCCGAGTCCATTCTTTTACATAGGTTACTTTAGCTATCACGAGCCAATACAATTTATTGTGAAATTAAAATGACAAGATAATTTTTTGTTTGTAATCTTCTGCAAAAGAGTTTTAGCCTCTTTGTTTTTACCTCTCACCATGTTAATCACGGCAATTATATTGAATATTTGAGTCTCTCGGAATGACGTAAGTGATTCTAATTGGAAAATAGTTTCACTGTAATGGAGCATAAAAACTGTCATCTGTGAGAGAAGGCATGATTTTATGTAATGGTAGGTAGTAATCGAAAAACACGTCAAATATGTCACGGCTCGATACGCATGCTCGGTCGAGGCAACGCATCTTATAAAAACAAAAAGCAGTTGCCAATATTTTATACAACAAACAAGCGTGCTCCTCTCAATTATATAGTTACAATTTACAGATATCACTTCAATTGCTATGGATGTCTTTGCCAAAAAACGTGATCGCAAGAAAAAAAAATTGGCTCATGCTGATCGTACTCCTCATGCTGATCCCGATGGTATGAGTTTCGCAACAAAAAGACATTTTAATAATATCAAACGAAAGATGTTTGAATTTATTGACAAGAAAAATCAAGGACCGTCGAATGATATGTTCTTAGCACCACCTTCTGTCCATCATCGCCCTCCACCATCGCCGATGTTTGCTGATCGAAACAGAGCACATTTTCACACGCCGGCACTACGACACAGAAATCTGCCACATCATCAAGGACAACTACCATTGCATAAGCAATTACCCCATCTCGGATTAGCAACTCCTCAAGTGCTGCGTCGGCAATGAGAGCTACAATCAAGTGACAATAAAAAATTGCCCATCCATGAGATTTCATGCTACAGACTTTCGCTGTATACATCACCATTATACACAATTGCTGTTCTTTTTCATTCGCTGCTTTTAACGTGCTGAATATATAGGCATTTAGTTTAAAAAACACAGTATGCAAGAATTTCGCCCTTCATTGCAAAACGTTAATCATACTAATTATCAATGATATAAAAATAAAAAACAGTCGTCAATTAAATAAATGAGTTTTTCTTTCTACATAATGAATGAAATGTTTTTCAAAAAATAATCTTTTGAATTTATTTTAATTAGTAAACAATTAAGCCATCAATCGAAAAATATAACAGAAAAAAATTGATACAAATAGGTACATTGTATTGATAAAACAAATAGCTCATGAAAAAATTGTAACATTAGTCTTGTGTTTATAGTCACGGTTTCTAATCAAAGATTTATTTATTCGTTTATCTAACCGGTCTCGATGTTTTTAGCTACCTCTAATAATAAAAATCAAAAAACAACTTGGTTTATATGCAGCAAAATAATTATTCAGTCTTAGAAGAGCAGTTTAAAGTGCCATACCTATTTATTTCTCAAATCGATGTAAATTTGGCAATATTTGAGGGTTTTCTTACAAACAATTACATAAACTTCGTCGAAATAAATTTAGCATCGTCACCCTATCTTAATGTGGGCTTCAACTTAAATAAGCTCCTTAGTTGTTTCGGCTTGGTAAAAAAAGTAATTGCTATTTGTGGTACTGTCAACAGTAAATGTATCAAAAAAAATGAAATCTTATTTCCTTATCCTAAATTTTGTTGTGTTTACTGTCGAAATAGTTGTGTTAGGTGCAAAATTGCATTCACTAACAAACAGTAAGATTCTGATTGTGAATCATCATTGATTCAATGATTTCAGTGGATTATCTGTGCCCTTTAACAATTCTTCTGTTACTACTCTCTTCGAATTTATCGTACATGTGTCATCAATGAGTCATTCAAGACTCATCTTCTCTCGCACTTCTCTTTTATTAGCATGACATAGAATAAATTTCGGAACTGCTCAATAGAAGGGCTTTCTAGTTTTAGTCCTGCGACTAGCGGTAACATCTTGAGTCGGGTACTCACAGCCCTTAGCGTATAGTTAATGATCAGTTAGCACTCGTCCTATTGATTGGTTGACTCTTTTCTAAAATGACACATTGTAGCTAAGTAGTTTCGATATCTTTTTAAACAGTCGAGATCTTTCTTTGCAATGGCATTTAATAAAGTAACTCTTTCAAAAATACAATGTATATATTTGTTCAATTTAAATCGAGACACAACAATAGTTATTTTTTTTGTACAATCGGTTGAGTTAGAGCCATGATTTTTTCAAAGTTTACCTTTTTTGGGCTCTTCCATTCTAACTAAAATACGCTATTCTTGGCGCAGTTGATTGCTTTCTTTTCGAGTTTTCTTAAAGAAATTTTAGCTTGCGTAATGATTAGAATTTTGTGGCAGCGGATTGGTTGCATTCAAACTAATTTACTACAGGGCTCATTATTCGCATGAAATCGTACTATATTTCATCACATGTCGGAATCAAACAGGAACTTGATAACAGTGTTAATGCTAATAATGAACCACTCAGGTAAAGCAAAATCTGAATTTTCATTTTATACTATCTTTCAGGTAACATCATTAATAATTGCATGTGGTGAATCGAAAATTTACATTAAATTCTTTGCTTCTTGTAATATATTGTCAAATATGAACATCGCTTTTTTTATCTGAATAGAATTAAGATATGTCAATAAGACATATTGAATCATGTGTACCAAGTATGAATCAAGGGGGAAAAACTGATTTCTTGTGTCAGAAATCATCAGAAATCACTTAAAATCATTAAAAGGCTGTCGGACGAAAATAAAACTTGAAAATCGATTTTGACTGCCAGAAAAATATGAGAAGCCATTAGAAATCATTGAAAATCACTAGAAATCATTTCATATTACAAAAATTCTCCAAATATACAGTAAAAAAGAACATACTGATTTCTGGCGATTCTTCTGATTTTCTAATGTTTTATGAGGAACCCCAAAATTCGGTGACTACCATTAAATTCCATCGATTTCTCATCGATTTTATTCATTTATAAACATTTTCAACGACTTTCAACAACGCGACTTTTACATATAAAACTGATTCCCTGTGATGGAAATCAGCTTTTTCCCCCTTGGTATGAATATTTAAACAATTGTGACTTTTTAAAATATATATCAAAATTTGCATATAAAAAGAATAAAATTCTGAAATCAGACGGACATAACATCTGATGAGTATATACTTTTGTTGTCGTGTCACATGAACAGTATTTTCAAGACTTTATTAACTTAGTTATGACGAAAGAATATCATCAGACAATTTAGATACGACATCAACTACACTATCGTATAGTTTATGACTACCTTGTTTGATGGTATCGCGTGTAAGTAGATGTACCGGTTGTGATGTTATCTATGGGCGCAATTTCGACACATCATGTCACATTTCCTTTTGATTCTTTACACGCAATATATGAATATGAACCACGTTGGTGTTCAAATATTAGTCTTCGATTATAGATTATTATGATACAATCAAAAAATATTTACTATTGTATTGAACAGAGCTTCGATACGGCTTTTTAAAAGAAAACGGTTTAACGAGAGTAAATTTATCAGATTACATAACAGACAAATACGTGGGTGTAATCAATAGTTGTTGCCAATTTACAATCTATCTAAACTTATAAACTTCCCTGAAGATTTGGCTTCTTGTTCAGTTAAACTAGTTTAAGATGTGATTCGGTAGGTTTCTAATTGTTGTCTCAATAAGCAGTTGCAATCATTTGTTACTATGGTCGCTTCTAAAGCAAATAACTGTCGAGAGGTCGATTGCCATTAAAATATAATAATTTCATCATTCTGATTTTCATCTGTACCCAGGAGAAACAGGGTACGTCGGAATCGATCGGTTCCGTTGAATTCCGACGATTTCCTAACTAACGGATTTCGATCCAGATTTCGTCGGACCATTTCCGATCAATTCTCATGGGTTCCGACGAATTCCGGGTCGAAATTTTGCGGAACTTAACGGAATTTTTCCGACGGAGACCAGACCGGAAACCGTTAGTTAGGAAATCGTCGGAATTCAATGGAGCCGACCGAAAAGCAACGGAATCCATAGGATCCGATGCCGGAAACGATCGGATCCACTGGTCGGATTGAATCTCCTGAGTAATGATATCGAATTTCCAAGTAATATATTACTTATTCTTGGGTAAACTCAACTTTGGTCGACAGTNACTATGGTCGCTTCTAAAGCAAATAACTGTCGAGAGGTCGATTGCCATTAAAATATAATAATTTCATCATTCTGATTTTCATCTGTACCCAGGAGAAACAGGGTACGTCGGAATTCAACGGAGCCGACCGAAAAGCAACGGAATCCATAGGATCCGATGCCGGAAACGATCGGATCCACTGGTCGGATTGAATCTCCTGAGTAATGATATCGAATTTCCAAGTAATATATTACTTATTCTTGGGTAAACTCAACTTTGGTCGACAGTTCAAAATGTCGAAAGAAATTTATAAAAATAAAATTAAAAATTCTAAAAGAGTGTTTTGAAAGATATTCGATGAATATGTTATTAT